>JBBMKE010000009.1:8177526-8188910 GCA_037834125.1 Lippia alba | reverse complement strand
AAACTTGTTATGAAATCCTTGAATAATTTTAAAAAGGGCAAAACAGACATTTTCAGTCCTTTATTACGGTTTAAGGGTTAAAGGAGATGGTGAGCTATTTTCAAAATTCACAGGGTTTTTCGTGTTAATAATTGAAACATAGGGTTTTTTATACTAATTAGGCAAAACACAGGGTTTTTGGAACTATTAACTCTCTTTTTTTTGTGTATTTTGTTCCTTGTTCGGCCCGCTCTGGGCCTCTCCCCAAAAAAAAAAAAAAAAATTAGCTCCACGTTGAACCCTATCAAACAGGGAGTTCCCACCTATCATCTTGCCACAATTTTTTATTAGGATTTGATTTCGAAATTGAATATTATTCCTTCTAAATTGATTTTAATCCGATTTTGTAGTGGTTTTGCAACAACTTTTTTGTCCGGTTGAGAAAGACAATTATCTTGACTAGCGGCAGATAAATAGACAAAAAAAAATTTCTCAGAAGCCACAAATGGTTAATGAGTTCATTCTTCATGGCAATAACCCATGTACGAATCCCATATGGGAGGTGTGTTTAAAAAAAAACTAATTATAAAGGGGAAAAAAATTCATCCGAACATTACGCATTTTATCAATTCATCATCCCAATAAACTTTTTTTTATTCGTGTTTTGGTGAAAATACAACTGACGTGCAAATTTTATAAACATTACACATGTCAAGTTTTTTCACCAAAATCACCAAAAAGAAAATTTAGATAGCAGCATGTTATAAATGCAAAAATTGAATGACGGTTTGCAATGGAAGTTGGTTGGGATAGTAAATTGTAAAAATAAGATAGTAGAACTTTTCCCCCCAATTATAAATTTAGATACCTAAGGCCTACCGGCTATGGGCTATGGGCAACAACATTATCTCTGACCTCGTAGAGGTAGCCGTTAGGGAAGCATAAAATATCTCTGAACTGTTTCTCCAAAATCTCGGCCTTCCGCTACCGTAATGTCGCCACTTCTCCATCAAGGTTCCGTAAAATCACCGCCGCCAACATCTTCGCTCTGCTTGTACCGCCGGTAAACACTTCCCCACTTTCTATTAGTTTAATTTGATATTGTATGAAAATAAATGTACGTGCTCGAATCGTTTGCTCCTCCGCCCCCTTTTCGCAGCGTAATTAAACTATTGTTACATATCTTGAGCGAGTTCACTGATTAATTTAGTTGAAAGGGAATGCTATTCAAATTTTCGTGTATTTTCGCCGGTAAATCATAGACTGAAACAGAATGTCGTGTTGCTGGATTTGGAATTTTGATTTTTTCCTCATACGCTGGAAAAAGACAAATCCGTATTAAATGGCCGTAAGCTCTTAATCTGTACATTTTCTGTCATGTCATTATGTTTCCTTTGTTTAACATTTTAATTGCAGAGTAATTGTGATGGTGGGTAGTCGGAGGAGACTGGATGGTGTGAAGGAAGCTTATCACTCATTCCTTTATTGTACAAAAAGCATTTTCCCAGCATATACTGGGGCCTTATTGGCTACACAAGTTTATAACAGATTACAGGCATTACGAATTTGGATTTCTTACTCGAAGAAATCGCGTGATGCGGAAACCATAATCGGACTTCTGACTGTGCGGTTGCCATTGTCCTCGACCCAAGTGATTGTACCAGCTCTGTTTTGGGTGGCAATATCAGCGTTATAACGAATTGTCAAAGAGTAGCTTTGCTTCTGATATTTCTTCTGAAACACAAGAGTCTGTGGCTGAATTCTGATGGTGGTATTCTCCGGTACTTCCACCTTAACCCTATATGTAGCTGCATCACCCCCCACATTCGTGACGGTCCTCTTGAATCTCCGGGTTAACATCATTCCTTGTTCTTCAGGGCTAAAAAGAGCCACAAACGATGGATAATTAAGGTCAGAAGATGGAGTCGAGCAGTTGTGGTTTGATCTTATGATGGCTTGAGTTTGTTCGCGTGTGAAATTCATGGAGCAAACAAGGTTTACGAGATCTTGTTGGGTTGCATCGTAAATGAGACCCGGATCAAGTGCACGGTTCGGATCAACCATTCCTGATCCGATGCCATAAGGTGAGGCAACCATACCATCCAATTCTTTAATGGGCTGGTTAGTATTATCAAGAGGGTTTGCAGTTGTCATCATGGCTGACTGAATAGCTGCAGGGCTCCACTCCGGGTGTGCGGCTTTGAGGAGCGCTGCAACCCCAGAGATGTGAGGGCATGCCATTGATGTGCCTGACAAGATATTGTAGTCAGCCGACAGAACTATGTTGCGGCCAATTCTTGTAGCAGGGTTATGAGGATTATAAGCTGCTAAGATTAACACTCCTGGTGCCATTAAGTCGGGCTTCAAGATGGCCTCATAACTTCTTGAAGGCCCTCTCGATGAGTCATCTGATAGGGCTGGAGCTGCTCTCGGCCCCGTCCCAAGAACCGTTTGTTGGAATTCGATGCTTACACTTGGTTCAGAACTATTAGATGCGTAACTAATCACCTCTCGTGCTTCTATCGGGGTAATAACAACTCCAGGAAAAGCAAATGAACGGGATCGAAATATGCGGGGGTTCTCAGAAATGATGATTGCGGCTCTGACATTAGACTGAGGTAGATAAGATTCTGTAAGGAAGAGGAAATCATAATTTTCACTATCAAATGCATCTGTTAAATTGCACACAATGACACTTCCGGCTGGGGCTTCTGCCACTAATTCAGCTGAGTTGCAGGCAGATAGGGTCTCATTGTAAACGAGAGGTAAATTTCTGACTGTGGCTCTTTCCGGGAATGTCGTCCAACCTGTGATGGTCTTTCCATTCCCCATAGTTAATGTCCCTGCAAACCACCGATCGACGGTCCCTGATGCAACCACCACGGCCCACGGGATTCCTGATCGTAATGTGCTAAGACTGGGGCCACGATTTCCAGCTGAGAGAGAAACCAAGATTCCTTTCTCTCTTGCACCAAAGCTAGCTATTGCAAGAGGGTTCGCAAACAGATCAGTGTTAAAATTGCTTATGGAAGCTGATATAATATCAACTCCATCGGCCACTGCCTTGTCAAATCCTGCCAATATGTCAGAATCAACGCCGCCTCCAAAGAGTACTTTGTAGACTGCCAGCCTAGCATGCGGAGCGACCCCTCTTGCAGTTCCAGGGGCGTAACCAAAGAAGGAAACACCGTCGACATAGTTGCCTGCAGCAATGGACGCGACGTGGGTCCCATGACCACTGTCATCCCTTGCAGTATTAGGTATTTCTGTATCAGGAGTTTCAGCTCGATATCCTTCATTGAAATACCTGACTCCAATGAGTTTCTTGTTGCATAATGATGAATTGAATTGGTCCCCTCCTTGGCAAACTCCCTTCCACCTTGCAGGTACTTCGGTCATTCCATCATCTTTAAAGCTTGGACTTTCTGGCCAAATACCAGTGTCTATGATGCCGATGATGACATCTTTGCCGTACTGGGATGCCGGCCACAATCCGGCAGCCGAGTTGAGACCGAGAAATTTGGTGGAATGTGTGGTGTCCCCTGTCACCACTGTATCTCGATAGGCCGAAAGGAATCCAGGTGATTTCTTTAAAGCTTTCAATTCATCTTTGGACATAAGTGCGCTAAAACCATGGAAGGCGTGGTCATATGTGTAGATAAGTTTTGGTTCCGGTTTGTCGGTGGTGAGTGAAGTCTGAATCACTGATTTTACAGAAGTGAACATGGAGGAATACCAGTAATGGTGGCTGGAAAACGCCTTAGGCATTGAAGATTTATCCATATGGACAATATACACCGATCTTTCTGCTGAAGCAGAAAGATAAAATGAGAGCAGAACCAGAACAACTCTAACAGGAATCCTCATATTTTTTTTTTGTCGTGTTTGGACTTTGGAAAGTGAGTGTGATTAATAGGTGTTTCCTGCTATATAACTGGGAACTTTTCATAGTATGGTAAATCTTGGCGGCTCAAGACCTTTTTCTGATTCTGCTTTGTTTCCTTGACTTTTGTACATGTTATTGTCGTTAGTCATAGAGCAGCCAAATGGCTCGATTCATTTTAACTACAAGCAGTATTATAACGTATTTATCTTTGATCTAGATCTAGTTCTCGACTCCTCTTTACTAACCTTGGTTTCATTAGCACTAATCTTTCTTAGGGTAAATAGTGGGTCATTCCCTATGAGAAAAGGTCAATGGAAAGCAGACTGCTCATGTGAAGTTGAGAGTGAAGGAAAGACGAATTAAGACATGGTCCCAATTTCCAAGCTTCTGAACATCTGTCCACCTGCAATGTTTCAAATTCAATGCAAATGGGACAGGTCTTTATTGTTATGTACACGTAGGGGAGAAGGCTAGGTAAATGGAGGGGTAATTAGGTCACTTTAAAAAAGAAAAATTGTATTATCGTATTTGCATATGTTGGTTTTACCTTTTGTGTCTGTATTCATATGTCTTCTTATTTTAAATCATTAGGTGAGTGAATGGAAAAGTATAAACTTTATTCATACAGGAATGTTGGTGAAGAACAATGAATTCGGACATCATAAAGGTCCAAGTCCAACTAGATATTTTGAATCGTACAGTTTTGAAGAACTCATCAACTCAAGAGTTCACTGTCTAAGGTAAGAGATGAATAATATAGCTTGATTGAACTGGATTTTGAATTACAATGTATTCATTTCATAATGTGTATTCAAACTCTAAGTGCTCGTAGTTCAACATGAGTTGTTTTAAGTAGTTAATGAATTTATTTTCTAGGATTCGAATCTCGTTTGGATGTGTGTGTTTAAAAAAAAAGTTACGTGCTCGTATCGTTTTAGGTTTAACATTATGTATGTTTTAAAAACTAAATAAAAATATATAATATTTATCAGAAATATTACTACTAAAAAGAATTATTTATTGTTCTCACTTATATTCATTTCAAATATATTAATCTAAAATTATTAATAAAAAATGAAATTTTTTAAAAAAACAAATAGTAATCTTTTAATCAAATAGAGTGATACATATGTTAGAATTATAATTCTAATTACGTTTATTAGTATTTTTTATTTATAGAATATTTATTAACAAAATATTAAAAATAGTTCAATTGGAATCTTTTACGGGTTATAAATCTTTTAATATTATCATCGATCTATTCATCTATACTATATATCTATACTATATATTAAGCGAGAGCCCCTTAGAGAAACCGTTTGGTCTCTTGGACTCCAAAATTAATTTTTTTCTTTTTTTTAATCAATTCTACAAACGTGGTTTCCTTTAAATTTTTTCTTTTTTTCACATAGCTTAATTTTTTTTTCTTTTTTTAATCAATCCTATTATCTTTTCTTTCTCTCACATAACTTCCTTCCGGTTTAAAAATCTTTTCTTTTTTTACAATTTCATATATATATATATATATATATATATGTTTCTTTAGATTAGATTGTATATCTGTAAATGAATTTATTCCTTACAAAAAATAATGCAATTTAAAATTTAAAAAAAGAAAAAAATAAAAATAAAAAAAAAGATTTTGATTTTTAGACAAAAAGGCTACTGAGAAACAATATGTATCGTGGTCTCTCTTCATTTTAATTTATTTATTTTTAAGAAATTTTTTTTGTTATCCCACTCACTACTCCACTAATATGCACACACATATATCTACTAGAATATCTGCATTTAGATTTAGTTTTTAAATTAATTTTTAGAAAAAAGATTTTGGTTATCCCACATTCTATTCCATGCATTCTTATTTGCTAGATTTCTATTAATTAGTTTTTAAATTAATTTTTAGAAAAAAGATTTTGGTTATCCCACGTTCTATTCCATGCATTCTTCTTTGCTAGATGTCTACTAAAATTTAAAATTTGAATTCAATCCCGCTATTGCACGACTAAGTGGTTAGAATTTCACGATTTAAAATTTTTTTTTTATTTTAGCACGAACTCAACTTACCCACGTATAATTTTTTACTTTTCCACGACTATCAAGCTTATTTGTTCACTTCAAAATCTCTACACATTCATCACGTCAGAAGAGCTCCGAAACTCTGCAAATTTTATCACGTCAGAAGAGCTCCGCTTGCAGAACTCTGCACATTTTATCACATCAGAAGAGCTCCGCTTGCAGAACTGCTCCATAACATGGTTAGGGATGATAAAATTAATTTTTTATTTTTATTATTTTTTTTAAATTTTCTAACATATATTTGATTTTTAATGCAGAATTCAGATTTATAATTCCATCTGTAGAAGAATTCCATTGCAGAAGATTACAAAAGATTGCGTTTTGATGCATTGAACAACATGATGCAACCAGGTAGAAAGCATAATTCCGCTAAACATGATTTTGAATATGATCTTTTATTTATTTAGTTTTAGATCTCAACACAAACTCTACTTAGTTTTGCACGCTGGAACATTTACTCTCCACGAATTCTCGCTCCCACCAGAAAAATATCCCTCAAGGTTGTGTTTAATAAGGTTATTTTGAATTTCTTCTTATCCTAATTTTTTTTTTTAAATTGCTTCACATATATTTAATTTTCACAGTTGAATGGGATTATTCAATCGATTGAAGAAAACCGAAAGTTTTGTAACGCTGTTCCACATTATCCGAATTTGTAAAGTTTGCAACAGATTATTATTATTATTATTATTATCATCTTATTTTCACACAATAGAATTACGATGTCATAAAAAATGATTTCTTTTTTATTTACGTTTGGAATTTTATAGTTTTCAACTTATGTGTTTTACTGCATTATATTTTATAGGAGAAATCCATCTTCCCAAAAATTGGATAACTGCTTAGATTTGATAAATTTTCTTTTAATTTCTTATCATAAAATTTCTTTTAACATTTTAACCTTTATTTAATTCTCTTATTTAATTTTCAAAGCAGAATTCCATCATTGTAGACTACCATTCATGTGACGCCAAAGAAGATCAACTCTGTAATATTTTTAATAGGTAAGTTTATCTCAATATTAATGTATTTTAAATTACACGTAAATTTAGCTCAATATAAATATATTTTAAATATATTAACGTTTTGTGAAAGTGCATTGCTTAAATTTATTATTAGTATTTATTTTGAGATGAACCCGCAAATATCGATATATTTTTTTAAGCTTATAGATTGCTCGGCAAAAATATATATTGTAATATTATTTTTAACATTTTCTATAATAATTTTTTATGCATTCATTTTAATATTGTTTTTTCTAATTGTATTTGTTTTTCTTTTACACATCGGTGGTGATGTTTTTCTATTACAGGTTTTACGGGTTTTTCTTATAAAAAAAGTATTTTATTCAATATCACAATTTATTTTTTTTTGGGGGGAACCGGCAGGGAGTTATAGGGGTATTAACGAGGACCCCACCTCATATATATGCCAACCAACGCAAAGAAAGAAATACAGATATTCATGATCCACGAATCTCACGATATTCATGATCCACGAATCAGTGAGACTCGAGATATAGTGATGCCCTCTCAAAATAAAAAACCAGCACAATAAGGGCAAAAGCATCATAAATCCTATAGATGTTATTGATATCCTCTACAGGAAATATCCGCCTAACGATTTCATCGGAGTCGTTGTTAGGTTGGTACCGGGCTAAATGTACCAAATATCCGTCAATAACATAGTTGCATACTGATCTTAAAATAAGACTTTTGAAGCTCCAGTGATTCCTCTTGACATAATGAATCTCCTGCTTATACAAAATATCACAATTTGAATTGATAATACTTTTCATGAAAAAATAAATGCTCGGAACCTTACTTCATAAATACTAAAACAATCAATATGTAATTATATTTAAACTCAAAAGAAAGCAGTCCGTCCTTTGCAATATCACGATGATGTGTTTAACAATCGCATTTTTTAAAATCTTATATATTTAATTTGTGTGGTTTAAAATGCTTACTTTTAGGAAAAAAATGTATATAATTCAACTTAATGTTATATTTGCATTACATTAAGTTGCAGAGAAATATTTTATTTTAATATCACAATTTGCACTCTTCATGGAAAAATGAAATGTTTGGTACCTTACGTTTATTAATATTGAACAATGGATCTGTAATTATATTTAAACTCAAATTTTAAAATATTACAATTTTGTGTGTTCACAATCGTGTTTTTTAAAATATTATATATTTAATTTGTGTGATTTAAATGCTTACTTTATTTCCATATTAAGTAAGATAGATTTTTATATATTTTGTAGTGCAATAGTCTTGATGTTAGGTGTTTTATTTATATTTTTAATGAAATACATTATTATATTTGTAGTTTGCATTGGATTGGAATATATAATTTGTATTTGGTTATGGACAAATTAATATTTAATTTTTTCTTTTATTTTTTATCAGATGATTTTTAATAACACTAATATTAAGTTGCACACGCAACGAGTGTGCCCCGATTGCTAGTTTAAAATAACCAATATTTATAATCATTTTTTAATGAGTTAATCTTCTTTTGCACCTCATCTTTCGAGACATTTTTGTACTTTAATGCCTAACCTTTGAAATTTTGCACATAATATCCAATCTTTGAATTTTTTTTGCACTTAAGTGCCCAATATCAGATGTTTCATTTCCCTATTGGTTGGTTGGATATACGTGGCATTTTTTTATTGATCGAAGACACTTAAATGCAATAAATTAAAAAATTGAGTATTAACGTGTAAAAGTACAAAGGTTCAAACCTTAGAGTGCAAAAGAAGATTAACCCTTTCCGCCACCGGAAACTAGCCGCTTCTCCGTCAAAGTTCTGTAGAATCGCCGCCGCCAACATCTTCTCTGACCTTGTGCCAACTGTATCCCCTTCTCCATTTTCTATACATTTTATTTGATATTGTATATTTGTGTGAAACAGAATGTTTTATTCATGGCGATATTTTTATTCTCAAATCGCATTGAATAGCTGTTAGCTCTTAATCTGTACATTTCCTATCATGTCATTATATATCTTCTGTATATCATTTATTATTGCAGCGTTATTGTGCTGCTGGTGTGAACTGTGAGTCTATGAAGGAAGCTTATTGCTCATTCGTTTATTGTACAAAATGCATTTGACCGGCATACAATGAGGCCTTATGAGTTACACAAGTTTAATTAGAACAGATTACATGGATTACGAATTTGGATTTCCTACTCGAGAAACCATAATAGGACTTCTGACTGTGTGGTTGCCATTGTCCTCGATCCAAGTGATTGTACCAGCTCTGTTTCGGGTCGCAATATCAGTTTTATAACGAATTGTCAAACAATAGCTTTGCTTCTGATATTTCTTCTGAAACACGAGAGTTTGTGGCTGAATTCTGATGGTGGTATTCTCTGGTACTTCCACCTTTACCCTATATGTAGCTGCCCCATCCCCCACATTTGTGACAGTTCGCTTGAATCTCCGGGTTAACATCATTCCTTGTTCTTCAGGGCTAAAAAGAGCCACAAAAGATGGATAATTAAGGTCAGAAGATGGAGTGGAGCAGTTGTGATTTGATCTTATGATGGCTTGAGTTTGTTCTCGAGTGAAATTTATGGAGCAAACAAGATTTACGAGATCTTGTTGGGTTGCATCGTAGATGAGGCCTGGATCAAGTGCACGGTTTGGATCAACCATTCCTGATCCAATGACGTAAGGTGTGGCAACCGTAAGATGATCATGTTCCTTGATGGGCTGGTTAGTATTATCAAAAGGGTTTGCGGTTGTCATCATGGCTGACTGAATAGCTGCAGGGCTCCACTGGGGTTGTGCGGCTTTGAGGAGCGCAGCAACTCCAAAGATGTGAGGGCATACCATTGATGTGCCTGATAAGATATTGTAGTCGGCGGACAGGACAATGTTGTTGCGAATTCTTGAAGAAGGATTATGAGGATTATAAGCTGCTAAGATCAACACCCCTGGAGCCATTAAGTCAGGCTTCAAGATGGCCTCATAACTTCTAGATGGTCCTCTCGAAGAGTCATATGATAGGGCTGGAGCAGCTCTCGGCCCCGTCCCAAGAACCGTTTGTTGGAATTCGATGCTTACTCTTGGTTCAGGACTATTAGATGCGTAGCTGATCACCTCTGGTGCTTTTGTACGGCTAATAATGACTCCAGGAAAAGGAAATAAACTGGATCGAAGTATCCTGTGGTCATCAGAAATGATTATAGCTGCTCTGACATTAGGCTGAGGTAGATACGAACTTACTAGGTTGATGAAATCATAATTTTCATTATCAAATTGATCTGTTATATTGCATACAATGACGCTTTCGGCCGGGGCTTCTGCCACTAATTCAGCTGAGTTGCAGGCAGATAGGGTCTCATTGTAAACGAGAGGTAAATTTCTCACTATGGCTCTTTCTGGAAATGTCGTCCAACCTGTGATGGTCTTTCCATTTCCCATAGTTAATGTCCCTGCAAACCACCGATCAACGGTCCCTGATGCAACCACCACGGCCCACGGGATTCCTGATAGTAATGTGCTACTACCAGGGCCACGATTTCCAGCTGAGAGAGAAACCAAGATTCCTTTCTCTCTTGCACCGAAGCTAGCTATTGCAAGAGGGTTCTCAAACAGATCAGAGCTAAAACTGCTTATGGAAACTGATATTATATCAACTCCATCAGCCACTGCCTTGTCAATGCCGGCTAGTATATCAGATCCAACCCCGCCACCTAACCAGAAGGCCTTATACACGGACAGCCAGGCACGTGGGGCGACCCCTCTTGCAGTTCACAAGCGTAACCGAAGAAGGAAACGCCGTCGACATAGTTTCCTGCAGTGATGGAGGCAACATGCGTCCCATGACCATCGTTATCCCTTGCAGTATTAACATTAGGTACTGGTCTATCGGGATCCTCGGCTTGAATTCCTTTGTTGAAATATCTGACTCCAATGATTTTCTTGTTGCACAATGATGAATTGAATTGGTCCCTGCCTTGGCAAACTCCCTTCCACCTTTCAGGAACGTCGGTCATTCCGTCATCTTTAAAGCTTGGACTTTCCGGCCAAATTCCAGAGTCCACAACGCCGATGATGACATCTTTGCCGTGCTGAGATGCAGGCCACAATCCGGTGGCGGAGTTGAGACCAAGGAATTCGGAGGAACGTGTGGTGTCTGCTGTGACAAATGTATCTGGATAGGCAGAAATGAAACCAGGTGATTTCTTTAAAGCTTTCAATTCATCTTTGTACATAACTGCACTAAAACCGTGGAAAGCGTTTTCGTATGTGTAGACGAGTTTTGGCTCGGGTTTGTTGGTGCTGAGTGAAGATTGAAGCACTGATTTGACAGACTTGAGTGTGGAGGAATACCAGTAATGGTAATGGTGACTGGAAAATGCCTTGGGCATAGAGTATTTGTCCATATGGACTATGTATACTGATCTTTCTGCCGAAG
>JBBMKE010000009.1:8135618-8161013 GCA_037834125.1 Lippia alba | reverse complement strand
GTAATATTTAGTAGTTTCTAGTTTCAAGGGGTGTTTGTGTAATATTTAGGATTTCGTGTATGGGGTTTAGTGTTATCTTTTTTTTTTTTTAACAAAATCTGTTAAATTAGTGAATGATCCGGTATTTTATGATGCAAATTAAAATACGTTAAAATGCAGCGAACGATGCAAAATTCCCTTTCTGTTTCATACCTATAAAAATGATGCACTAAACAATTGGGTAAAGACAATGATACAAAATGCACAACAGTTAAGGCAAAATCCAAAAGGATATACATTCTTGTCATTCATAATAATTACACTTGGCAAGAAAATAATCCTGCAAAATAGGAAAAGTTTGAAATAACTCCCCATCAATTGGAATATTTTTACTTTACTCCCTATAAAATTATACAACATAATAGGATATAAGTACGATATTAGAACGTTTTAGTACTACATTTTGTGAAAATTATACAACATATTTTGAGAGGTATTGTAAGTACGGAAATTATGCGAAAATCATACGACATTTTCTATTATTCCAGCCCATACCAAAAAATACGACATTTTGCCAAAATGGAGAGTTAAGTAAAATATGATATGCAACTGAGGATTTATCCCACATTACCCGTGCAAAATATGTGCCAACATGCTAAACATAAACCTATAAACAAGTTTCAATTTCTCTTTCACCAAAATACACCACAGCAACCAACCATGATTAACCAAAAATTCGTATGGACCAAAAACAACTACACATTCCTAGTTCTTCGCCTACATAACCACATATTCCTAGTTCTTGAAGAAGCCCTAAGCCTGGTGCATGCGACAAGTGGTTCTTTTGAAGATTGTCTTGTTGCAGGAGCTGTGGACCCTTTCACAGGGATTGGTTATTGACCCTGATAAAATTCATTAAATTAGTATGCTGAAGTATAAAATTTATACTTTAAATATGTACTTCCTCAATCCCTCCTCTAATCAGTGGCCTGTCATTTGCCAGTAGAAGTGAACGTGCTACGAGCACCATCACCTTATTTATACACAACATATAGTTTATTCAAGTTTAGTTCATCCAAAGTGATACCAGACCTTTTAACTATTCATCCACCAACATAAGTGACAAATGCATTGTATTCAAATCTACCCCCAATCTATATGTGTATCTCAGCCATCTACAATAAAAAAAAGGAAAAATTACATCCAGGTCCTCTGAGGTTTGTCATAATTACAATTTAGTCCCTGCCTTTTAGTTTATTACAAAAAAATTCCCTACGAAAAATGTTTCAGTTGAGGTCCCTGGTGGAATAGTGGAAAAGTCAGACATACACTTTTTCATTTTTTACAAAAAATCCCTAAAAACAGTGTTTGTAGGTGTTTTTTTATAATAAATGAAAAAGTAGGGATTAAATTGTAATTATGGCAAACTTCAGGGGACCTGGATGTAATTTTTCCTAAAAAAATCATGAACTAGGTGTAGAATAACAGTGACTTAGTGTAAAATAACAGTGACACAGGGACCACAATCAAATTTCAAAGCTAAACCACAAAATAAACGGATAAAAAATAAGAAAATGACAAGCACATGTCTCACATAAAGAGACAACAAACATTTAAAACATCACATCATTTTATCATATCTGTAGGGACCAAAACATTTCCATGGAACCCACCATTAAACAACAATAAGTATTTCTCAACTGAATAAGTCCCAAATCTCACTTTATAAGCTCAATAAACACAAAGCCTTACAAATTTTACATGAAATTTCAACAAAATTAATAAAGAAATTGAAGAACAAAGAACCCATTAAAAAATGCTAAGACTTAGGGGAAAATAACACAAACACATAAAAGCCCTAAACATACTGTAAAGCCGCAAGCTTTAGGAGCTTGATGTGTTGTAAATATTGTTGGAATCCAAAAATCTGTCAATTTTCACAATCTACTAAGAAAGTAAGAATTCATTGAGCAAGCGGGTTTGTGTTTGAGAGGAAAAAGTCTGAAATTTTAATTAATGTTTCAGCATGTTGAAATTTATAAATGAATCACAATATATGAAAGGGTATAGTTGTTTTTTTCATGCTAAAATCATTTTACAATTGACGAAGGAGGCAGTGAGGGTGTTTTTAAAAAACAGAAGGAGCTTTTTTTTAAATTGTTATCTTTTAGGGGGTAGGAAAATATCTTTTTTTGTCCCACACATTAACTCAAATCTATATTTGGTCTCAATCATTATAGGATTCTCAATTTTGGTCCCGAATATTTCGAAAAGTCTCAACATTAGTCTTCCGTTAACTTTTCCGTCCTTTGACTAACGGTTGACCAAATATTCCGTTTAAAATACGTTAATTCAGCGTTAAAACACCAATTTGGAAAAATGGCTCATTCTTAAACACTAAAATTACCTTCTAATATTTTTAATGGAATACCATTGTTCGAGATGGATTGGATGATCCTCTCTAGGTCCTCAACCGCGATCTGGTGCTTGTTGCGGTCGGCAAAATTGGTTAACGAAGTGAGGATTCGCTGCTTCAATGCAACCATGGCTAAATGCGATCTTGGTGTTTGATTAGGGGGTTTCAGGATTTCCTAGATCTCTGCGATCTCATTTTCTTTCGACAATCATTCCTCTTAAAGCGATTGTGGCGTGATGATAACTCAACAATAAAATATGATGCAATGCAATCGAAAGGGAAGTGTGATATGCGAGTGAGAGTGGGGGTCCTGCCTTCACTCTCCACCCCATACCACCCACCCTACCCGACCCTGATAGAGGTATCTTCCCTGTTTCGTGTGTTGAAACTTGAAATAGGAAAGAACAGGGGAAACCAAAACAAGAAAGAAAAAAGAAAAACCTGACAATAAATAATATATTTATTAATGGAATATTTATGTTATATTTGGCATATTTTTTGTGATTGTTAATTTGTTATAATAAACTATTATTTTCCAAATTATATTTTATTAGTTATATAACTCATTTTATTAGTTATATAGGGTTTAAGAATGATAATTTTCCCCCAAATTTATGTTTTAATGCTGAATTAAAGAATTTTAAATGAAATTTTAGGTCAACCATTAGTCAAATGACGGAAAAGTTAACAGAGGACTAATGTTGAGACTTTTTGGAATATTCGAAATCAAAATTGAGAATCCTGTAATGATTGGGACCAAAAATAGATTTAGGTTAATGTGTGAGACCAAAAATGATATTTTCTCAAGGGTGTATTATGCCAATTTTACATAACACATGGAGTAAAATGTTATTAACTTGAAAATTAGTGTTTGAGTCGCACTAAAAGTGCGAAAGAGTCCAGTAACAAACATGGTTTTCTTGTGCAGCATTTATAAAACACAAGGTTTAATATATAATATTTTATCATATAGGGTTTAGTATGTTAATTAGGTCAAACACACCGAGGAAATGTGAAGAGAAAAAAAAAACCACTGTTACAGAACATGCGTGCTCGTTTGTTGCACATATATTTTCGATTTTGCGTTGATGTTTGGAGGAAGATGTTAAAAGTTCTAATTTGCAGATGATCAGTATCCTCTGTGCTTTTAGATGGATTTTATACTAAATATTCTTTTCGGCCTAATTAATTTAGAAAATTTTGGGCGGTTTGTGTAATTATGTATATATATTCCAAATATTCTTATATTAATAGGAAAATTCTACCCAAAATCCGGAGCTCGAGAATACAAACATACCAAGTGGAATTTAATATTAAAAAAAAATAATTATTAAACTCAACTAATTTTTTTCAACTCTTATCTAATAAAGTTAACCATATCTAATTTTAATTTATAGTATATAGAATTAAAAATATTATTTGATCAAAATCAATCTTAAAACAATCTCAAAAGATTTCTTCCGACAAATTTCTTCTTCATAATTCTATTTCTAGGAACTGGGATATAGCTTCTGAGAGAATATCGCCTTCTTCAAATTTCTTTTGAGATATCATAAATTATTTTGAGAAGCTTACATGTCATTTAAAGTGTTGTGATCACTTAATTTGTTTCGTATCTCAGGTACTAGAAAAATGGCATTTGATACTGATATGGAATTCAAAGAATCTCATGTTATACGTAGGAGAAGCCATACTGGAGGAAGAAATCTTGTAATTCTCTATTTCTCTGTGTAATTACAATGTACAACAAAAGAAAATTATAAAATGTACAAAGGCTCTAAAAAAGGAAAATATACAAAGAGGATATCAATCCTTAATTCCTAGTGTTTTCCATATATTGACATATGAAGCTATCAATGTGCATGTGACCATATATCTTGGATTACTTATTGTTCATTACTTCATTTATTTAAGCAAAAACAGGATTTGCCCAGCATAGGATGATGCCTTATAATTGATTGCACATTAAGGCTGCGTTTACGTTGGGAGTAAAGGGGAGTTAGACTATTTAACTCCCCTTTACTAGTGTTTACTTTGAAAGTTGGCTTTTCACCCCTTTACGTTGAACCCCAGGTTAATGTATAGAAAAGGATGGATATATAGTACCTCCTTGGGAGGACATATTATATATCCATTGGCAAGAGGTTAGAAACTTTACCATTTTGTCCTCAAAATTGGACTTGAAATTACCGTCTTACCCCTGCAATTGGCGGACTCAAAATTGCCAAAATTTTGTAAATCCTGGCAACAGAGTCCCGCATCTCTATTTTTCCATTCTACATTATTCTCAACTTACCTTAGACAGCTGCACCCAAATTATCGATACTTCTTGGAGCATCAATCGACATTGTCGCAGCAGGTGGAAGTGTGATTCGTTTTAGTTGGGATGACGATTTCGCCAAAATATAGCATTGTTGTTCGTTATTTTGGGGTTTGTTTCAATGTGTGATGTAATTTTGATTTCGTTGTTGCAGTTAACATTTGGGCCATCTTCGTGCTCGAGTTGGGATTGCTTTCGGTGCGCTTGTCAGTCCAATTGGTCTTCATCCTTATTCGTTTGGAAGGTCAGTTCTATAGCTATGTCGCAAGCATTTGTGCGTAGATGGGTTACTTTGTACTAAGTTCTTTGCAGTTTTTTCGTTTTTTCTTCAATCGTTGTGTTGAAATTAGTTATTTATACTGCCATATATACAATGGGAGCTGATTCAACTGTGATGGTGATTTTTTGTTTTTGGTGTTCCTTTGCCAGAATCTGTTATTATTTGGTGTTCATGGCTGATTGAATTATTTGTGTGTTTGATTGTATTATTTGATTATTTACTTGTCAAAATATTAGGGTAATGGATCCTAGAAAGGCATTGATCATTGTAGAGATTATGAAATTGATCTTACTTAGGATGTTAATAGACATGGCACTCATTTTAACATTAGTAAGTCGTAAGGGACGTCGTATAGGTGAAGGTGGAGCGAAATCGTACTCCATGAAAGCTAGGATTCCAGAGAGGTTGAATTATTTGGATAGATTAACGAGAAGGTCAGAGAGTAAATGTATTAAGCAGCTCCAGATTGGTAGGAATGCTCTAGGCAGGCTTTGTGCAATACTAAAGGAAACAGGTGGTTTAACTGACAGTCGGGAGGTTACGGTACTTGAACAAGTATGCATATTCTTAGGGGTCCTATCACATCATTAAAAGAATTCAACGACCGAGCTAGATTACCAGCGTTCTGGCAGGACTGTTTTGAAATATTTTCACGTAGTTCTACAGGCTTTGCTGAAGCTACATGCCATGTTTGTTGTTACGCCTACCCCGGTGGAGTTAAATTCCAGCGACAACACATGAAAATGGTTCGAGGTAACAATCTGATATCTCTGAACATTTTGGAAATGCAATGTGACTTGTATTTTGTGCTTGATGAATGTCTTTGAATAGATTAAATGAATTACATTTGATAAAGTAATGAACTAGTTTGGTTTAAATTTTGTTATAGGGTTGTCTCAGTGCGTTGGATGGGACATTAAGGTTACACATACGGCCCTGGTTTTCTGGCCCCATACTGTGGATCGCGGTATCATATACAAGAATGGGGCAATAGGGCTCCAACGAACGATAAGGAGCTGTTCAATAGAAGACACTCGTCGGCTAGGACAACGATTGAACGTGCTTGGGGAATTTTGAAGAAGCAATGCGCAATCCTTTGGAGCACCTCTTTTTACAACATAAGGGTGTAAAACCAGATTATAATGGCATGTGCGTTATTACATAATTTCATACGCCGAGAGATGTCGGTCGATCCCATCGAAGCTGAATTAACTGAAGAAGATCTTCAAGCGGAATCCAATGGCCCCGAAACTGAATACATTCCTCATATTGAAACATCCCAAGTCTGGACAAATTTTTGGGATCAATTAGCTGCGGACATGTGGTCTAACTATAGGCGGCGATGAGTTTTTTTTATTTCATTAGTTTCTTATGACTATTGAACAATTGTTTAGGAGACAATGAATTGTGCTCTTCGGATCAATCTCCTTTTATAGCATTAAATCTTTGCATCTTAGATAATTGGAAGTTGAAAATCATGTTCAATGTGTTTCCATTGTTGTTGTGTAATAACTATGTGTCTATATCTGCGGTTATGTATGTGTTGTGCTTATCCGAGTTCTTGGTTTGTGACTCTTGCTTGTATTGATTTTGTTGTAGCTGTTTCTTTCCCCTTAAAATAATGACAGATGAGTCAAACGCATTTGCAACAAACCCGGGAAGAGAGCAGTGGTTCAAAGAGAAACGGATCAAGACGCTCATGGAGTTACCTTGAAGAACGCACTTTCATCAATGCATTCAAGGACATTATCGCTGACGGATGGAAGACGCCAAACGGGTATCGGGCAGGTTTTGCTCAACAAGTTGAGGCTAGGTTGAAGGTGTATCTTCCCGGCACTGACCTAAAAGCGGATCCACACATCAACTCCAAGTACGGGGCTTGGAAGAAAATGTACCAATAAGTGAGTGAGGTAATAGGCTCCACGGGCATGGGGTGGAATGCAAGCACACATATGGCTGGTGCAGAACCTAAGTACTGGGATTTACTCTTATCAGTAGGTCTTCTAAAACTTTACATTCAAGGCCTCCCTGATTTTGAATATTTTTTATTGCAAACTAGGCCTGGTCTTATGTTTCTCTGTTAATGCAGCACAAGCCTCACCTAGAATACATTCGCGAGAAACCGTTCCCAATGTATGAGTCTTGGGTAGAAATCTTTAGCCGTGATGGTGCCACCGGTAATGGTGCCTTCGATTTTGGAGATGCTCATGCACAAGATGGCATTGGAAATGGGTTAGAAGAGGTAAAGGAAACTCAACCCGGCAGTCCAATCCCCATGCCACCATCCAACAACACTCAGGCAGATTCGAAGACCCCATTATCTGACAATACTCAGGCATGGTCACGGAGTAAGAGGAAGCGTAAGCAAGACAACGACGTTGTGGAGATTGTTGACGCGATTGGTAAAATGAGGGAGAAGGCGACAGATGCATTGAATAATGTTGCTGATGCACTTCGTACAGAGGTTAATGCGAGGGTGGACGTACAACATGCTGCGAAGCGTAAACGACTCTACGACACCATAAAAGCCTTGTCACTTACTTTGACTATGGTGGAACTTATGCGGGCAACGAAGGTCTTATGCAAGCAGCAAGACGAAGTTGACATGTTCTTTGAGGTTCCAGGCGAGGAAAAGTTTGCTGTGGTTTGCCTTGCCTTGGAAGGTGCGCCTATGTGATGAAACTTGTTAACGGCGAATGAGTTTATTTTTTGATAATCATGCAGTTGAACTAATTATATGGTCACTGATGCTATGAAGCTTGATCAAAGCCCTGTATGTATTTTGAATACTTTTGTTATATTCTTAGCTACTATATAGGAAGTTGTAATGTTGGGAGATGTTTAGTTCATGTTTTAAGTTTTAGAGTTTGATATTCAGTATCTGGTTTGATGGTTACGGACATACGCCCAATTTCCTTTCCATATATTACTCCAACACCCCCAGTTGTTATATTTATATTACTCCAATACCCCATCTGCTTACATATATATTACCCCAATATCCCCTATGCTTACAAATATATTACTTTTTCACCCCCTGTCCTCAGACATATATTACTCCAGCACCCCCTGTCCCTAAATCTACGTATAAAGCATATGTATTTTTTGGTAAATAAACTAAGCATAACACTTAATCAATGAAACTGACTGTAATTTTAGACTGAACTCATCCTAAGTTAATCGCTTGCTTAATTTCAAAGTGGAACAACACACCCGTAGTTCGCAGAACAGAACAAACACACATGAACAAAAGAGAGTAGCGGAAAACATTAAATCTAGAAACTAGGATTAAACCAGTGCACATCATGCATACATCCATACTAAAATAGCACCGTACCAGAATACATTAATTCTGGAAAAACATTCGCAAGGTACCACGAACCTTTGCATCTAATAAGAAAGGCAATATCAGCATGAAGATATAACCTTGGACAGTATATATCAATCAGATTATCAAACATCAAAAATCAGTTTGCTCACGCAGAGATAAATGCAACTATCAACTGGGTAAACTCTCCAAGCATACAATATCAACTGGAATATACCTTTCAATGACTGAATTTCTTCCTCCTGCCGACACTACAAATGACTGCAGTAAACGTTGAAGACAATGCAGCAACTATGTCGCTAATGCTGCATTCGGTTTGCAAGGAATTATAAGCAAAACAAAAGCAGTCATTTGCGAGGAAAGGAACAAGAGACTTCAAGCTACTTGATTACTTGACTTGGATACTGCGTTTATCCTTGTGTGATACGGGTATGGTTTGTTGCGAGAGAATTTTTCAAGTTATTCAAGCAGAGCCAATATCAGCAATGTAGCAATCGACAATTAGGGCTTCCAATTTGGGGGAAAAGGGATGAAAAATTTTATGGGTATTTCAGTAAAATCATGCATTAAACCCTTGGTTTCCCACCTTTCAAAGTAAAAAGGCTCCCAATTAAAGTTAGCACTAAACCTCAAAGTAAAAAGGTCTACAAGATGAGATAGATAAATAATTTGTTCCTTGGTTTAGGGCTAACCTTTAACCTCGTTTTCCCAACTTTCAACGTAAACGTAGCCTAACTTTACATATGGATCTCACCACATTCATCATACATAAAACTATTCATCAAAAGTATCGGCTGCTGCAGATACCATAATAGGACTTCTCACGGTGCGGTTGCATTGTCCTCAACCCAAGTGATTGTTCCAGCTCTGTGTCGAATCTCAATATCAGCCAGATACCTAATAGTTATAGAATACCTTTGCTTCTCGTATTTTTTCTTGAACACCAAAACTTGAGGCTGAATTGTAATTGTGGTATTCTCAGGTCTTCCACTCTAACTCTATATGTAGCTGCACCATTTTCCACATTCGTGACAGTCCTTCGAAATCTTTGGGTTAACATCCTTCCTATCTGCAGCATGTATAAGAGCTATGAAAGATGGATAATTCAGGTCTGAAGATGGATTAGAGCAATTGTAGTTTGCCCTTATGATAGTTTGATTGCGAGTGAAATTCATCGAGCACACAAGATTTACAAAGTCTTGCGGTGATGCATCATAAATTAGGCCCGGATCGAGTGCTCTGTTCAGATCAACTAATCCCGATCCAATTCCTAAAGGTGACGCTTCAGCGTAATCCAAACCTACATCCTTGATGGGTTGTTTGGTATTATCAAGGGGATTTGCAGTTGTCATCATGGCTGATTGAATAACTGAAGGACTCCAATCTGGATGTGCAGCTTTGAGAAGTGCTGCAGTTCCAGAGATGTGAGGACAAGCCATTGATGTGCCTGAATCAAAATTGTAGTCAGTGGACAAGAATATGTTGTTGCCTATTCTTGCTGCATGCTTCAATTTCAGGGTTGTATCCTGCTAATATTAACACTCCTGGTTCCATTACGTCAGGTTTTAAGATGCCGTCATAACTTCTCGCTGGGCCTCTCGATGACCTATCGTATAACACTGGAGCAGCTCTCGGCTCTGTCCCTAAAATTGTTTGCTGGAAATCAATGGTTGCTCTTAGTTCTGAAATACTCAATGCGCAATTCACCACCTCTTGTGCTTGTGCCTCTGTAATGACAACTCCAGGGAAATGAAATGAACTGGATCTAGATATGGTAGGATCTTCAGTAATGATGATAGCTACTGCGACATTAATCCCTGGTAGATTAGAGATAACACTATCAAAAGCTGTGTTTTCAAGACTAGCATTGCACATGACGATACTTTGAGCAGGTGCCTGTGCCAGATCAGTTTTTGTGCACTCGGATAAGCTCTTATTGTAACAAAGTTGCAAATTTCTGACTGTGGCTCTTGTAGGAAACACGGTCCATCCGGTGATGGTTTTCCCACTCCCTAAAGTCAATGTCCCCATAAACCACCGATCAATGCTTCCTGCTACAACTATCACAGCCCAAGGGAATCCCGACCGTATAGTCCTACCATTGGGGCCACGATTTCCCGCTGAGAAACAAACCAGAATTCCCTTCTACCTGGCACCAAAGCTAGATATCGAAAGAGGGCTCTCATACAGATTAATCTCTTGAACACCCAAATAAGCGAAAATTATGTCGACTTGATCTGCCACAGCTTGGTCAATGGCTGCCAGCATATCAGATCCAACTCCACTGCCTCCCCAGATGGCTTTATTCACGGACAACCTGGCATGTGGGGCGACCCCTCTTGCTGTGCCAGGGGCATAACCAACGAAGGAAACACCATCAACATAGTTTCCAGCGACAATGGAGGCAACATGGGTACCATGGCCGTCTTCGTCCCTTGCAATATTAGGTATGAGAGTATCAGGACCATCTGCTTGTTTTCCTCTGTTGTAATATCTGACTCCAATGATTTTCTTGTTGCACAATGATGTATTGAATTGGTCACCCCCTTGGCAGACTCCCTTCCACCTGGGCAGAACTTCGGTCATTCCATCATCTTTAAAGCTCGGAATTTTTGGCCAAATTCCATTGTCAATGACACCAATGACGGCATCTTTGCCGTACTGAGATGCCGGCCACAATCCAGTGGCAGAGTTGAGACCGAGGAATTTGGTGGAATGTGTGGTGTCTACTGTGACCACCGTATCTGGATAGGCTGAAATGAATCCAGGTGATCTCTTCAAAGCTTTCAATTCATCTTTGGATATAACTGCACTAAAACCATGGAAGGCATTGTCGTATGTGTAGATAAGTTTTGGTTCAGGTTTTTTGGTGGTGAGTTCTGGCTGAATCGCTGATTTTACGGAGCTGAGAGTGGACGAATACCAGTAATGGTGGTTGGAAAAGGCTTTAGGCATTGAGGATTTGTCCATATGGACTATATACATTGATCTTTCTGCTGAAGCCAAAAGAATACATGAGAGCAGAAGCAGAGCTGCTCCAATACGAAGTTTCATCATGATTTCAAATGTGGTAGTTATTTTAGACAATGAGCATTTCTATATATCTACTACTGCTATATAAGTTTGAGATTTGAAAGTTTTAAGGAATGGTAAGGATTGGCGGCTTCAGAGTTTTTGCTCTTGCTTTGCTGGAAATGTACCCCTACTTTTATTCATATATGTTATCAATAATTATTGCCATGAAGCAGTCGGGCAGTAGGAAAGAGATATTAAAGTATATATGGACCCCAAATAAAAGGACAGATCAATTATTGTTTTACTTTTTGTGCCCACCATATTTGTTTAATATCTCATGGAGCTTATTAGCTTAACCTTATCGTCGCATATATTGTCGGATTTCAATTCAAATGGAAATTTATTTGGATCAAACTCGAGCCTTTTTTAATCGAGATGTAATTTATTTAGGGATAATTACGAATAACCCCTTGAATTATGACAAAAATATAAATTCTCTAGAAAGTTTGAGAAATTACGAACAACCCCCTACGATTTACATTCTCTCTCACAAATTGACCAAATTGTTAATAATGGTGTTACATTTTGATGACGTCAACAAAATTATTTTTAAAAATCTGAATCCTATTCTTAGTGGGTAAACTATAATAATATTGAAAATATGATGATATATTTGTAATATTAGTTAAATTTGTATTTTTTAATGGGCAATTATTAAAGAGAACCAACTATGCTCAAAAGTTATCCTAAACCCCCTTGTTTGAAAAAAGCTATGTTTTATATCACCAATATACACCATGTTTTTCCTAACCCCCCAATCACCTAAAAAGACTGTTTTTCCCTCAAGATATATGATAAGAACACCCTAAATTGTCAGTCCGATTTCATCACCTACTCAATAAGTCTCTACCCTGTCTCTACCTTGCTGCGGCGTCCTTCTCCACCGCCGCCGTTGCCGCCTCACGTTTCATTGTCCCAATCCCAGTTCTACATATCTCTTATGGTAGATCATTTTTATGTGATTTAGCTCTCACTGATCTGTGCATTGATGCTCCCATTTTTTATTTGGAACAAATTCAGATAAGCAAAAAAATGGGACATCTATGCACAGATCGGTGACCGGTAAAGTAATTGGGGGAGCACCTATCCACAGATCTGCCAGACATCCTATTGATTTTATTTCAAAGAGTTTATGCTTAAAATTGATTATTTTATTTAAGATTCACCATTGATTATTATTGGTGGATGATTTTGGTTTGACTTAGCTAGCTAATATTATTGGAGAACTTTGTTGAGTTGTGGTTTACGAGAGGTTTGATATGATGAATGTTGGGGGAGGGGGTGTTAATGATGTTCAATAATTAAAATGTCGTGGAAATAATTGAAGCTTGGAGGTTTTTGCAACCCCATAATGGTTATCTTGAGTTGGAGATATTACATTGCAAGAATGCAATGTAAGAAGTGCTCGCAACTTGTTTCGATGAAATGCCTTAGAAGAATGTAGTCACATCTACTGATTATCTGCTGACTATGAAAGAATGTATTGCACTATGATAAACTGATCGTAATATTTCTGCATATATCTAAATATATCTCTGCATAAACAGATCGTGGGATTTCTGCATATATGTGAGTATATCTCTGATAAGGTGATATGTGATTTGGTTTGAATATGTAATTTGAAAATCTTAAAAATAGAGTGATGATGCAGAACTAAAAGTCCATTTGTAGAGTGATGTAGTGGTAATGTGGAACTAAAAACCTAATTTGAAGAGTAATGAAGTGGTAATATGGAACAAAGAACCCAATTTGTAGAGTGACGAAGTAGTAATGTGGAACTAAAAATCCAATTTCTAGAGTGATGAAGTAGTAATGTGGAACTAAAAATCTAGTTTGTAAAATGATGAAATAAAAATGGGAAACTAAACATGCACTTTGTAGAGTCATGAATTAAAAAGTCGGAACTAAAAAGAGTGTTTTGTCCTTACCTTTTTCCTACCACCAGACCAATTTTGCTTCCATCAATCCTCCAATTCACCAATTCTCACCATCCACAACTAGAGTCTTCTTTTTTACTTTTTATTTTCGCGATTGGTGCCCTAATTTTCTGCTGGCGATGGAGAAAAGGAGCAGGACGGTAAAACATATTAGCGGAAATGTATGAGATCCATTGTCGTTCTAGATTTTTAATCTATCGATGTTGTAATCTATTATGTTCATTTTCATGTGCGCCTAATTTGTTTGCATTGTTCCTGTTGGGGCCATACCTATCTAGCCCAAGGTCCAACCCAATATGAGGCTAATGCTAAAGGCCCAAGCCACCAAATTGACAATATCAGGCGAACAGATTAGTGTGGTGAGCAAGCGAACAGATGAGTTTGACGAATATGCGAACAGATAAGGTCGATAGGAGAACAGACGAACAGATGAGTTCGATTGGAGCACGAGCGAGCAGAACGAATCAGCTCGCAAGTATAGTGAGCTGTGTGGAGATTGTGTAGAAGAAGAAGATCTGGAGAAGTGTTGTGTAAGAAACAATAATTGAGGAAAATATCGTATAATCTGGTGAGATCGTAACAAATCTGATCGAGGGTCACAGATTACAATACGAGGAGTGGCGTGCAAGTAACTACTAAGTAAAGATACGGAAGATCTCATAAGATAAGAACAAATCAGATAGAATAACAGGTAATGTGAATGACAAAAGCACTAAATCTCGAGATTCTATAAATAGAGCCCTGGAGATATGACGAACCAAGAAGAAGTTTTGGTCTAATTTCTAGATTAGTCTCTCTGAAACTCTGGCTTGCTTCGGCAAGATCCTTGAGGAAAATGGGATTGATTTTAAGGTTTTGGGCTAGAATACATCAGTTCCCTTTTCATTTCATTTTCATTTTGAAGTCGCTACACACTTTTTTTAGAATTGGTTGTTAATTTATTTTATTGTGCTTTAAGACTTTTCTTTCCTGATGTCAACTAATGTTTTAATAACTGTTAATGGGCAGATTTTCTATAATTATGTTTCCTTCAACATCGTTGGAGCAGGTTAAGTCGAGGTCGTTCTGTTCTTGTGGTTTTTCGGCCCGTATTTTCACTTCTAAGACTCCCAAAAATCCTGCTCAGAGGTTTGCTAAATGCCCTAAGGAGTTTGCAAGATGTGGTTGTGGATTGATCTAAAACTAAGCCCTGAACTGAAATCACTATCACCAACTATCACAAGAAAATCACTGTCCGAGATGCTGAAATCAAAGTTCTGAAGCTGAAGTTTAATTTTTTGGCATCCCTTCTTTTTGTCTCATGGATAACCTTCCTAGTACGATGTTGTATTTGATTCCTCTTTGTGTATAATTACAGTTGCTTTTGCATTTTTGGTAATGTATTCACCCTCGGTTGTAATTCCGCATGTAAACAAGCATGTATTTTCTATGCACAATATATATTTGCAGTGTGTGTTGGGTTGTTAATTTTCTCGTTTGGCAAATGGGGGGAATGAAGGTTTGTATTCGCAGTATATATGTGGAACTGAAGTCCAGTATGTTGAATGATGCGTGGAATATGTGAAACCAAAAGTCAAGTATGTTGAGTGATGCGTGAAACATGTAGAACTACACGTCCAGTATGTTAAGTGATGCGTGGAATACGTAGAACTAAAAGTCCGGGTTGTTGAGCGATGCGTCCTATATGTGGAACTAAAAGTCCAGTTTGTTGAGTGATGCATGGAATATGTGGAACTAAATGTCCAACATGTGGAGTGATGCGTTAAATATGTGGAACTAAAAGTCCAGTTTGTCTAGTGATGCGTGGAATATGTGGAACTAAAAGTCTAGTATGCTGAGTGGTGTGAAATATGTGGAACTAAAAGTCCAGTTTGCTGAGTGATGTGTGAAATATGTGGAACTAAAAGTCCAATATGTGGAGTGATGCGTTAAATATGTGGAACTAAAAGTCCAGTTTGTTGAGTGATGCATGAAATATGTGGAACTAAAAGTCCAGTTTGTTGAGTGATGCGTGAAATATGTGGAACTAAAAGTCCAATATGAGGAGTGATGCGTTAAATATGTAGAACTAAAAGTCCAGTTTGTTGAGTGATGCGTGGAATATGTGGAACTAAAAGTCTAGTACGTTGAGTGATGCATGGAATATATGGAACTAAAAGTCTAGTTTGTTGAGTGATGCATGAAATATGTGGAACTAAAAGTCCAATTTGTTGAGTGATGCCTCGTATATATAGAACTAAAAGTCCAGTTTGTTGAGTGATGCGTCGATTATGTGGAACTAAAACTCTAGTATGTTGAGTGATGCATGAAATATGTGGAACTAAAAGTCCAGTTTGTAGAGTGATGTGTTAAATATGTGGATCTAAAAGTCCAGTACGTTGAGTGATACATCGAATATGTGGAACTAAAAATCCAGTTTGTAGAGTGATGCGTTAAACATGTGGAATCAAAAGTTACCATTGTAAATAATAACACACTCAAGATTAATTGGAAAGATTTCATGGTTACATATCGTGGAAACATATGTATGTTACCATCATAAACAATAACACACTCAAGATTAAGATACATGTACAACTTCATGATTACATGTTGTGGACTTTATGTGTGATATGATCGAAGGACTTCATAATGTTGTGGACTTTATATGATATTCATGAAGTTGTACATGTATATTAATCTTGAGTGTGTTATTGTTTATGATGGTAACATACTTATGTTTCCATGACATGTAATCATGAAGTCATTCCAATTAATCTTGAGTGTGTTATTGTTTATGATGATAACTTTTGATTCCACATGTTTAACACATCACTCTGCAAATTGGACTTTTAGTTCCACATATTCGATGCATCACTCAACATACTAGACTTTTAGTTCCACATATTTAACGTATCACTCTACAAATTGGACTTTTAGTTCCACATATTTAATGCATCACTCAACAAACTGGACTTTTAGTTCCACATATTCCACGCATCACTCAACAAACTAGATTTTTAGTTAAGGAAAGCTAAGTATCAACCATTGTGATTCACCATAAAATATATCATAAAGAAAGAAAGATAACAATTGCAAATTCAGAAATTATTTGTTAATTGGTACAAGCTACTGATAACCATATTTCAATAACATGTGGACGATGTGTACATGATATTTGAAAATGGGGACTCCGTTTGCACAATGGTTGAAACCTGTAGTCTGCTTTGCAAGTGACTCCACGTAGAGGTAAATAAATGTCCCACAGTCCAAGCTGTCTGGTGCTTGAATACAGAAAGGAATGGGTTCAGGGAACTTGTCTGTTGTACCATATTTTTCATATCCTTTATATTCCAAATAAGATTTCATGAAATTCCAGTAATTTGCAGTGTGCAATAGTTATATGATGTACCGGCATTCGTTAATGACACTGCAGTTGAGATTTTCCAGTTGCAGTAAGAAATAATTCCTTAAATTAGGGTTTTGAAGAAATTGGTCCATCTTCTTCACCCACAGATAGTGGCTCCCCTTTAATCCTTTCACTACAGCTATTATATGTTGCGTGAGAAATAAAGAAGCGCGGATTTTATAGGATTTTTGATGAATGTATTCACCACCCATCAAAATATCAAAATAGGCCTTGTACACCCGTTGATTCATGGACTGAACCCATAGCAATCTCAGAATATCACTAACAAACACCCGTGTTTCATCGCCGCATACATATAACACCTTATCACTGGCAAAAAATTAAAATATAATTACGCATTGATACAAAATTGAATTACAAATTACTAAACTAATCACGCATAAAAAACAACTTACTTGAATGTCGTTGTGTAGGCATCAATCATCTCATCAATCATTACAAGGGTTTCCTCATTCAAAGATGCACGCCTATTAAAGTCCTTTCTACCCACAAACGACTCCGACTCCCTGGCAATAGAATGTATTGTGGCATCATCATCATCACTCACTTCCACGTAATTAATGAACTGCTTCATAAGGGAACTCAGCAGCATCTTGATGAACAAGCACTGCTGCAAATCGCTCAACCTCATTAGCACCAGCAACTCCATTACCCACACCGGCACAGCAACTCCCTTACCCTCATCACCAGCAACTCTCCTACCCTCATCATTAGTAGCAACTCCCTTAGCCTTATCATCAGCAGTAGCAGCATTCCTCCATTCCTCTTTCAAATCAGTTAAAATATCATAAAACGTAAGATCTATAGAATCTCGCCTTGAATGCTTCCCCCCTCTTGATCCTTCTCCTCCTCTTCATCCCCCTCATCCTCTTCATTCTTCCCTTCTTCTTCATCCCTCTCATCCACTACATCATTCTCCTCCTCTACAGCCTTCTCATCCTCTTTATTCTTCTCCTCCACTTCAACCCGTTCACCCACTTTATCAGCACCCTTTTTCTTTTTTACCCCTCTTTGCTCGCTTATTCGATTTTATTCTCTTACCATCCTTCTGCTATACCACATCCTGTTCTTCACCCTTAGCATCATTCCTATTAAGATCATCATCATCCTTATTTGCGTACATTCTCTACACAATCTAGCAACCTAAGCTCCTTTTGATCAGCTTGGATGCAGTTGCAAGCAAGTTTATTATGAGCATCTAGTTTCGAATAATCCATATATATACATAAGGTTTTCAATCATAATATATGCTTACATTGGAGAAGGTCAGCTTGCTGAAACTCTTTTCAATTGCCTTCTGTTGTGCAGGCAAGTTACTTTTCTTCCACTTCAAAAAACGTGAAAAAACTTGCACCACCACGGCATGCCCACATGAGGAAAAATGCTCATGGAACTAGGCCTGGATTTAAAACATACTAGGGGGAATAAAAGGACAAACATAACAACTTACATGTAAATACAAAATAACAGAATATATATATTCTTACCATGAGCCCCATGGTACATCCGTCAAAAAACTGTCTTTCCCCAGCTTTAAATTTCTCAATTAACAAAATCAAAAAGTTATAAACAGCAGCGCCCCAAACGAATCGGTTGATATACTCTAACTCAATTTTGCATAACATATCAGACCAATTGGCAATTTAAGGCTGCTGTTTGGAAACAATAAATAGAAAAACAAACAATATGAACATTCTTGCAAAATCATTGATGCCTTCGGTATCACTCCTACAAGCCAAGTCCTGTAACCTGGCCAATATGTTAGAACGTATCACCTTACCGTTTTTGTTGCCAAAATACAGGTGACGGAATCGTGATTTTACTCTAACATAAAGGTCAACGGGATGACCTCAAATTGTAGTCCCAACACAATTGAGAGCTCCTTATTGGTAAAGGGTACACTGACATGCCCAAAGTTGAATGTCTGCAGTCCAAGTTAAAATGTCCGAGAAGGAAACCAACGCGTTTATTTGTAGCTTGGAATCCAAGCATGTGAAGGAGAAATCCAAAAGGAGTTGCCAGTATCCTATTCCTTTGGACATTAGTTAGGGCACCAAGTCCAACTAATTTTTCTGCAAAATATGTTGGAGAACAACGACATAGTATGTTGTCGTGTCGCCTAGGTTTATCGCGAAGACGGTTATCCTACCGCTCTTTTTTTGGTGTGGGTTTTCTTGATTTTTGCTTCAATTGAGCCATACTTGACAATGGAGGTTGTAAACTATGCTAAGAACACAATAAGTTTGTATAATTGCACTGCCCTGATGTCGAATTGAAAATCTATAATCAAGAATAAGAATCCTAAATTGCCGAATCACAAATGTTACACATACCAGGGGCGGATTCTTCAAAGATGATGGCTTCTTCAATAACGAACAGATGTGGCCTTCTTCAACGACGACGGTCGAAATAGGATCGAAATAAGATGGTGAAGAAAATGATAGTTAATCGAAACAACTGAACTCTAATTCTTGAATTCAACAAGGGCATTATGGTTTTTTAACACGATTTGGGGGGCTTAGGAAAAGTATTTTGCATATTGGGAATCTAAAATAGTAGAATTTCAAATTTGGAGGTTTTGAAAAAATTGTGAGCCTTAATAGGGATTATTCATTAATTCCACGTTTTTTAATTTAAAAATTTATAGTTTAATATAATATTTATATTTTATCTATAAGTATAAATTGAAATAGATACTTCATGCATATTTATGTCATACCTTATGTCTATTTTTTAGTTTTATGAATATTTTTGCATAAGTTTATTTAAATTTATTTGTTTGAGAATAACAAATTTTTTCTCTGGAATAGAAAAGTATAACAAACACACAACATTAATCAATGCATTAGTAAATTCACATACATATCAATCAGAGTTATTTAAACAAGTATTTCAAGTGTTGGTGATCCCTAATGCATTTACCTTATATATAAAATTTAACATCCTAATATAAACATGCATACCCAATATAAAGTTCACATATAAAAAATAGGAAAAATATCACTTTTCATCCTCTACATATGGGGTTTTTCGCTTTTAGTCCTGAACTTCTCACTTTTCTTAAAATGCATCCTCTATGTTTCTAAAATATCTCACATTTAGTCCTTTTGCCAACTTTCATTAATTTTTTAACGAAAAAAGGCACGTGTCACTCACGCGCCACTCACATTCATTCGGGGCGCGTGAGTGACGCGCCTTTTTCCGTCCAATAATTAATAGAAGTTAGCGAAATGTCTAAATGTGAGATTTTTTGGAAACATAGAGGATGCATTTTGAGAAAAGTGAAAAGTTCAGGACTAAAAGCGAAAAACCACATATGTAGAGGACAAAAATTGATATTTTCTCTAAAAAATAACATTTCAATATAAACATGCATGCCCAATATAAAAATAATAAAAATTAACATTCATGAACTCTAAGTATGACATTAGTTCATTATAGAAATATTAAAGTTTCATTCAATTGCATTCTTCAGAAACCAAAAAAGTTAGATAGTTACAAAACTTAAATACTTACATCAAAACCTCCAAAAATTTAAGTATTTGCATTAATCCCATTATGTTTGGGTTTTTCTTACATATACCCCTTTGAGTTTCAGCATATGAAGGGTAAAATAGTAAAATCACACATTCTGTTAAATTTAACGGAGTAAATAACAGGCCAAGGGGGAATTCGTAATTTCCCAAAGGGGAATCTATAATTTTTCCATACTTCAGGGGTTGCTCGTAATTATTCCAAATATTTATAATTGAATTTCAAATATTCAATCCCATTTTTTTATTCTTGGTGCAAAAGGTTGAATCCCCAACGCTAAGGGCCTCCACATCCCGGCTCGGCGAAGCAAATGGGAGGAGGTAAATCAGGTACTCAGCGACCCGTTAAGAGGGAGGTGTGCTCCTCACAGGACTACAAGGAGCCCACCCTCAAAACCCAAATTGAACTCAAGAATAAAACTCCCACACTGCAGCTTATGGGAATCGAACCTCTTGCACCTTGCCGCAAATCTGCAGCCCATTTTTGTATTCTCATTCCATTCATAGTGTTTGTTTTTTATTCTATATTCTATTTATTATGCGTTGGATTTGGGGTCTAGCTACAAATAATCGGATCTTTTATGCTTTTGCATCCACTATAGCATCACTTTAGGACTTTTGATACTAAGTTTTAGCGTTTGATCAGACTTTTAAGTTTCAATCCGTTCATCTTCTAAGAGGTCACTGTAAATCTTTTACAGTTTATTATTACAAGATGTTATTATATGGTGTTTTGGGGAGGGGGAAATTATATTGTTCATTTATTCAAGCAAAATATTTTCCCTGCATACATTGATGCATTATACAAACTGCACAAGTTTACAGCATAAGTTGCGAGAATTTTACATATCGATCGATCAAAACGAAAGCTACTCGAAGTTATCCGCAGCGGCTGAAACCATAATAGGAGCTCTAACGGTATGCTTGCCGTTGTCCTCAACCCAAGTGATTGAACCAGCTATGTGTTGAGTCTCAATATCAGCCCTATAACGAATTCTTACAGAATAGCCCTGCTTCTCGTATTTTTTGTTGAACACTAGCGTCTGCGGCCGAATTCTGATAGTGGTATTATCCGGTACTTCGACCCGAACACTATATCTAGCTGGACCGTCTCCCATATTCGTGACGGTCCTTTGGAATCTCCGCGTTAGCGTCCTTCCTATCTCTGCAGCGTGTATGAGGGCCACAAACGACGGATAATTCAGGTCCGAAGATGGATTGGAACAATTGTAGCTTGATCTTATGATGGTTCGAGTTTGTTCAGGAGTGAAATTCATGGAACATACAAGATTTACAAAGTCTTGTGGTGACGTGTCGTAAATGAGGCCTGGATCGAGTGCGCGGTTTGGATCAATCATTCCTGATCCAATGCCGAGAGGCGAGGCAACTTCACCATCTAATTCCCTGATAGGCTTGTTAGTGTTATCCAGAGGATTTGCGGTTGTCATCATGGCTGATTGGATAGCTGAAGGACTCCAATCAGGGTGTGCAGCTTTGAGAAGTGCAGCAATCCCCGACACGTGAGGGCAAGCCATTGATGTGCCTGACAAGAAACTATAGTCAGATGACAGGACTATGTTGCTGCCAATTGTTGTTGCTTCAATTTCAGGGTTGTAGGCTGCTAATATCGACACTCCTGGTGCCATTAAGTCGGGCTTCAAGATGCGTTCGTAACTTCTCGCTGGGCCTTTCGATGAGGAGTCTGATAATGCTGGTGCAGCTCTAGGCTTCATCCCTAAAATCGTTTCTTGGAAAACTATGCTTGCTCTTGGTTCCGAACTTTTTAATGCATAATTAACCACCCTTCGAGCTTCTTTCTGGGTGATTACAACTCCTGGGAAAGGAAATGAATTGGAGCTGAATATGCGGGGATCTTCAGCAATGATGATGGCTGCTCTGGCATTGCTCCCTGGCAGATTGCGCATTATGCTATCAAACCCTGTGTTGCCAATGCTAGTGTTGCATATGATGATACTTTGATCAGGTACTTGCGCCAGATCTGTATCCGTGCACTCGGATAAGCTCTCATTGTAAAAAAGCTGCAAATTTCTGACTGTGCCTCTTGCAGGGAAGACGGTCCATCCAGTGATAGTTTTCCTGTTCCCCAATGTCAACGTCCCTGCTAACCACCGGTCTACGGTCCCTGATGCAACAATCACGGCCCAAGGGAATCCGGACCGTATAGTCCGAACAGAGGGGCCACGGTTTCCTGCTGAGAAACAAACCACAATTCCTTTCTGCCTTGCACCAAAACTAGCTATTGAAAGAGGGCTCTCATACAGTTCAATCGCTTGGGATCCAATGGAAATGGAAATTACGTCAACTTGATCAGCCACTGCCTGGTCAATGCCGGCCAGTATATCAGATCCCACTCCGCCGCCCCACAAGACTTTGTAGATTGCTAGCCTTGCACGTGGAGCGACCCCTCTTGCAGTTCCAGGGGCGTAGCCGAAGTAGGTAACACCGTCAACATAGTTTCCAGCAGCAATGGAGGCAGTGTGCGTCCCATGACCATCATCATCCCGTGCAGTATTAGGGATTTCTCTATCAGGTGTGCTAGCTCGATACCCTTCATTGAAATATCTTACTCCAATGATTTTCTTGTTGCATAAGGATGAATTGAACTGGTCACCTCCTCGGCAAACTCCCTTCCATCTTGCTGGTACTTCCGTCATCCCGTCGTCCTTAAAGCTCGGACTTTCAGGCCAAATTCCAGAGTCGACGACGCCAATGATGACATCTTTCCCGTACTGTGATGCTGGCCACAATCCCCTGGCTGGGCTGAGGGAAAGGAACTCCGTGGAACGTGTGGTGTCTGCCTCGACAACTGTATCCGGATAGGCAGAAATGAATCCAGGTGACTTCTTCAAAGCTTTCAATTCATCTTTGGACATAACTGCACTGAATCCGTGGAATGCATTGTCGTAAGTATAAATTAGCTTCGGCTCGCGTTCGTTGCTGTCGAGTGAGGACTGACTCACCGACTTTGAAGATGCGAGCACAGAAGAATACCAGTAATGGTGACTGGAAAAAGCCTTAGGCATTGAGGATTTGTCCATATGGACTATATACACTGATCTCTCTGCTAAAACCGAAAGAAAACATGACAATAGAATCAGAGCAATTCCAATATGAAAACCCATTTCGTTCGAACCCCAGAAATCTGAATGTGATGGATTGTTTTAGATTAGTGCCATTCTGTTTTATAAAGTTACAAAATTTGCACAGAAATGGGACCAGTAAGCATCGGCGGCTCGGGCCTTTTCCCTGCTTTTGCTGGATTACTTTATCTCGAGTTTTCGTTTTATTGATGCTTGTTTTGCTAAATCATGAATTATTGAGCTGTAAGGCACATACAACTTGCAATAATCTAATGGAATGGATACTTAAGGGAATCATTGTTTCAAATTCTTGCAATTTGCCCTTATTTTAATCCAGGTTTCGACTCTGTTCGACTAATTTTACTTTGATTGCTAGTCCCAAGTCTTGGTTATGGTCAAGATTCTGCACTGCGTTTGATCTTTATTTTATTTCGTGATAATTGTTTGATGCATTGAATATGCGAACACACACTTATATGGAGAGAAACAGTTCTAGCACATAACATGATCTAGAGTTTGGAATAACAAGTATAATAAAGGGATAATGGGGTTTAATTCTATTAAAAAGTGTTTGATACGGGAGATTAGCCTCAGTTAGTCATAAAAGTTCATCTATAATATCAAACGCTTCCTTACCAGAAGTTTATAGTAGAAAAATTAAGAAAAATATCTTAAAATTTGAATAAATGGTATAAACATACCCGGAGAAATTAGAAAAAACATCTTGATCCAAGCACATACATCGGTAATAACAACAGTTTAATATGATTATGTACTCATTTCTTTCCATTTTTCCTTGACCAAAAATGAGAATAAATAAAACTAAAATCCAGGTTGCCGAAATGAGCAATATCTGAAATCAACTATTGGCATATCCCATCACATCGTGGATAAGAAATTTAAAGCCATAGGGCCATTTCCACCTTCCAATTCTGCCTCTCTGCAATTATTTATTTATTTCTGTTTTAAAGCAAAAGTTAGATATCAATTAATTTTCAAAGGCCCGTCATTCAATTTTGACATCGAGTGGCTGCCAAACACGATACTCTGTGTCTCTGTCCCCCACAAACCTCTAGATATTTATTGTTTAAATGAATTATTTATCTTCGTGTGATATGAAAATTAAAATATAAATATAATTCAATACGGAAATAAATTAAAATTCTTTTGGACTTAAACACAAGACTAGCATCGGATGCCATATCTAATGCCTGTTGTGAAAATTACATGGATATGCGGAGTGAAAGAGAATAAGTATTCTCAAATAATCTTTATTCTCAATAAATTCTAAAATACAAACTACTTACATATATATAAGCATTTACAATGAGAGTTATTCTAGATAAGAGTAAACAATGGTTACAACATATATAAAACTAAATATTTAAATAAAATAAAACTAACTATTAAATATATATTCTAACAGTCCCCCTCAAATTGGAACTTCTAAATAATGAAGAAGTATAACTTGAACAAGTTAGCGTGGAAATGACCCTTTCTTAAAAATCTCTTGATCTCTTTTCTCCTGCAAAATCCAGAATCCCAAGATCTTTTAAATTTTATTTTTCTAGTTCCTTTCAACTTTTTTTTTTCTTTTTCTTTTTTGCGGACATCATAATCCTCCCAAAAAGAAAAAACACCGATGCCATAATCATCTTCAAAGAAATCCAAGCCGATGTCATAATCATCTTCAAATAAGTCCTTCCCAAAATATTGAGTCCATGCCATAATCAACTCCAAAGAAATCCTCCCCCCAAAATATTGAGGAATATCCATAGTTCTCTCCAAAAGCGGAGAATGTATAAATTCATAATCATCTCCAACACGGAGATAAATCCATAATCCCTCAAATATGGGGATATCTCATAATCTTCTCCAACACGGAGAATAAATTCATAATATTCTCTCAAAAGTAGAGAATAAATTCATAATCCTCCCCAAAATATGGACCCATCCTCTCCAAAATTGAGAATAAATAAATTCTCATAATCCTCTCAAAAAGAGAACTAATTCTCCA
>JBBMKE010000009.1:8120741-8131921 GCA_037834125.1 Lippia alba | reverse complement strand
TCTCCATTTCTACTCCATCGTCTTCCGTGATTCCTCTCTTGCTGGTAAGATGCATTGCTCCTTTAGCTCAGGTTTTAGATGAACTCTTAATTATGTGATTTCGTTTTTTATTTGTTATTTGGAATTGAGTTTATATAATGAAGTAGTAAAATTTGGGCCTTTATGTGTTCGTAGATGGAATAGAGCTCCTGTGTGTTTGATTCTATTGTCGGGGTAATTGGCTATGGCATTGTCGATTTCGAGAAGGATATTGCGTGCTGTTGGTTCTTCTGACTTGTCATTTGGACCAGTTTCGCTTCGATATGGTATGTCATTTTTGTAATTTTGTTGGGAGAAAGAATGTCATGGATTTCTTTGTACTAATCGTTTCCGCTTGAGTTTTATTTATTGATGGAAAGCTTTAATTTTTTATGTGCGATTTTTAATATATTTTAACTTTGTTTGATTTGATAACATGAAGAAGCGGTTAATGGTCACGGATTGGGGGACTGCTTCTCTTTGTTGCAGTCTTCTGTAATAGGAAAGGTAGAATTTGATATAAAATCTCTGTAAATTTTCGTTTTTAATAGCTTGAATTTAATTGCAATGACGGTATGTATGCCTTTCTTGTTGGCATGAAAAACTTGTTATGTGTGTCAGATGGCTTATGATGTGTCGAGACGGTTTTCCACTACGATTTTGACCCCTAATTCGGGTGAAGGTTCATTCCCCTCTGACTTGTTGCCCCCCAAAAAGAGTGTGCTGACGCCAGATAGGGAAATAGGTATGAGGCATTAGATTTCACCGACTGAAGATAGTCTTATTTCATGTTGGAAATATTTAATTGTTTTGCATTGCTGTGGTAAGCCTGTTCCTATGCATAATTTATTATTTTATTGATTTTGTAGGCCTCTTTCAAGACCTGGTGATTCCTGTTACCAGTTTCAACAATGAAGATAAGGGCTTTATGGTCTTGGCTGGTGATGTTTTTGATGTACCAATTAGGACAGATATAATTCACCGTGTTGTAAGATGGCAGCTTGCTAAGCGGCAGCAGGTCTGAATTCTGCCTTGTTGGTCAATTAACAGTGAAAAATGATGCTACTCTCTCTATTTTCCCCACCCTAGAAGTACATGTATAATCTTTTCTTTGGTCGATGTGGCCTGTCCGAGTCCATGGTTACTTTTACCACATAACATCCCATTAACTTGTTTTTCATATTCTCGTTTTGCTTCACCACTCGTGGTGGGAAACAAAGAAAAAACTAAGATCTTGCTTGAGCCATTATTTCTTTCCTATTGTGTTTGATTTTGATGCTGATATATGTGTTGTGGATCTCAGGGGACACACTCAACCAAAACCATTAGTGAGGTTAGTGGAACTGGTAGAAAGCCTTGGCCGCAGAAGGGTAGTGGTCGAGCAAGGCATGGAACACTGCGAGGTCCACAGGTTATTTTGCTTTGCTTATAGTTAACGTGTGTGATTGCATTTCTCTACTTGAGAGATCTTCGGAAGAGTAATAACATTACATTTCAATGGTCATCAGTTTAAGGGTGGTGCTACAATGCATGGTCCAAAACCACGCAGTCATGCTTTCAAGCTAAACAAGAAGGTTCGCCGGCTTGGGCTGAAGATTGCACTTTCAGCTCGTGCAGCAGAAGGGAAGGCAAGTAAACTCCACCTTTTCCTTTTACTGGAGCTCCAAAAATTTGCATTCAGTTTTTGTCCTCTTTCATCATCATTTTTACCACTTTGTTGTCTGAATGAGTAATTCTCTTGTTTCGATTTTTACCATTTCTTTGATGCAGTTTCTCCTTTGAAGCAAGTGTAGGGCTTCTCTATATTGTGTATACTTTTATCTTGTCTAATGTCTAAATGGCATCAGATTATGAAACTAATTAAGAATACAACACCAATATACAGCTTATGGTTTTTGATGATTTGGAGCTTCCCTCACACAAAACGAAGAACATTGTGAACTATGTCCATCAAATGGAGACTGCCAAGAAACTACTGCTTGTTGACGGAGGTCCAATTAATGAAAAGCTGAAGCTGGCTACCCAAAACCTACATTATGTCAATGTGCTACCTTCAGTTGTAAGTCACATAAGTTGCTCTCTTTTGAAAGTTGGTTCTTTTGAGTTTTATCCTTTGACCCGCACAATCAGGAGTGTATTTTGTGTGTTATTCTTGTCAAATCTATGGCATGGGCTTTTTTGTTTGTCTGTTTTTTTTTCACCTCCAAAAGCTGAATGTTTAATTGAATCAGCACCGAGGGAACCACCCCCTCTGCACGTTTTATTACGCTGAGACTTTCCACCGACCTTTTCTTTCCACGGACGGTTCTTATAGTGTTTATGTTTAGCAACTTAAAGAGGCATGCCTTGGTGGTATGCCATGTATTTTTCTCAGGTGGACTATACAAATCGTAGATCCTTGCCTTTTGTGGTTGAACAACTCTATTTGATATCTCTTCCTTTCTATATTATGTTTACAGGGCCTAAATGTTTACAGCATCTTGCAGCATGATACCCTGGTAATGTCACGCGATGCTGTAAATAAAATAGTTGAAAGAATGCACACTCCAATCAACCGTTGATGAAGCTGCCCCTCTCCAATGGTAAAACCGAGTTCTAATAGTTCATCTCAGAGAAAAGATCCCGCGGGGCACACAATAGTTTTGATGTACAAGTTATTCCCAACGAACATGTAGAAGATGACCATTTGATATTAATCTTTTCAACTTTTCCTTGGGATGGTTTAATTTTTGTTATTTTCTCCCCGTTTCTCGCTCCTGCGACAGTCTGAAATTCTCGAACTAATAATGATTGCATCGAAATAAAATTACCTTTTTTCTTAAAAAAAAAAATTAGGGTTAATCTATATCTATTGTATGTCACTCAGATATTGCATTCTGGGAGCTGCATATGCATGACAATTTCAGAATTCATAGCAATAAACTATGATTAACCTCATGCAAGATCCATGTGAATAAATATAACGCACCAATTCTTTTTCCTAATCAGGATTTATTAACATTAATTTTCATATTCATGCATGTTGCATCAGAGTTCAAACAGGTCTTATGAGCAGCGCATGCCCTTTCCATGGTTGCTGTATAGGCATAAAAGTTGGGAAAGTGTCTTTAGCCACATAATTTTCTGGACACTTGCATTAGATTCTTAAAAGAAAACAAGACATGCAATCTTCATGATTTCACGTGTGAATACTTCCATTGGAATTGAAAAAGCAGTTTCCAGGTAGGAGCCCATATGATTGATTACCCATGGGAATTGGTGTGGCCCATATCTACATAGGGCGCCATTATTTTCTTGCCTCTCTCTAGTCTTGATCGTAGTACACACAATAATCCTTTCAGATGAGAAAATGGATAGCTTTTCAGTTGAGAAAAGTTGATATCTTCTTCACGTTTTCAATCTAATATTACCTTGCTATACGGTGGTTTTCTTTTTCTTTTTTTTTATTGTACACTTGCGTAAGTGATCGGATAGATTCGAACTTGAGTTATTTGTGTTGGAGAAATAATTTTTTAACTACTTAGACAAACTCATGTTAGCACCATGCTAAACGGTGGTTGATTCAAGTAGTTAAGAGTTCTTTATTTGAGGGAAATTATTTTGGATTTGAATCCATGTAAAAATTTTGCTGGTGTGTTTTAAAAAAAAACTAATATTACCCTATATTTTTATTCCTATTTTACTTTTTGTGAAAGCATCAAACCTTATAATTTAGTATTTTTTTAAAAAAAATTACTATTACAAGATCGTGTCGTGTATTGCTCTATCGTAATGTATAACGTATTATAAAATATTTGTCACGTGGTGAATTTTCATCCTGATCACGAAAATATAGTGAATTTTCGACAAAATCAATATTATCATATTTGTGTCGTGTATGAGTGTATAGCTAGAGTCCATAATGTAAAATGCACAAAGCTTAACCACACAACACCCACATTTAACTCACACTTACATGAAAAGGAAAAAGCAAAATTCAAGCTTGCAATAAAGAATTTTCAAGCAAAGGGGGGTTTGTAAATGAGTGCAGAAGTTAATGTATCAACGGTATTTCCATGGAAAAATAAATACAATGTATAGGGGGAAGGGTACAAGCAATACCAAAGGTGAAAAAGCTGTCTAACCTAACAGTGCCCTATTAATAAATTAATTGAAAAAGATTCCAATATTTTCCCGAGGTTCCAAGTAAAGTAATAAACCATGAACTTGTTATTTCCCATTTCCAGTTTCCCACGTTAGGCTTTTGAATGTTTGCTGCTTCTTATATTCAACCTTATTCTTTATTCCGATTTAATATAATACCATATTTGATAATTGTGTAAATTTTAAGGCACTTGGAGAAGAAAAATTTTCTAAGAGAAATTTGGAAAAAAAATGTGAAGAAAAATAAAAACAAAAAAGGGTATCGGATATAAGGATAAAATTTAAAACCCACGATTATATTACTTTGGAATTTGGATGAACTCTGAGTGACTAATGAGTAAAATTTAAATGATATGTAGTATTTTAGATGTAGTTTGATTTTTGAAGAAATTTACAGTATTTATTGCAGTCAATTCAGTAAATTTATCTCCAATTTATGTCTATTTTGGCTAAATAGTTACTTGCATAATTACTTTATCAATGGTCAACAACTACAACACTTTCTTGATAAAAACTGCGAAAATAAAACTCATCAACCGCTATAATGCACAATAATATAGGGCTAGTTTAGCCACTTGAGCTAGGTTTTATTGACATTACAACCAAATAGTATTTTTCAGCAATCATAGTTTTCAACAATTGTTCGAAATGTCTTGAAGAAATAATATATAATATTATCGATTATCTAAATGAAAGATTCTCAAACCTACCCGCATGCCATAACATTTTTTTAATGAATAAGCTTAAAATTTTACCTAGCTCAATTCCATCAAATCAGCAAAACAAGAAATAAATATTTTATATTTATCATGAGCAATAATACATTTGTAGGCAATAGGCATATATTTATTAAGTTAAGAATCAGCACACAAAAAGTAAATATTTTATATTTGTTCTTGGTGATTGTAATACGGTTATGGACATATATTCATTAAGTTACCTTTTTTTTTAATACATACGTGCACTCAAATAGAATTTAAACTTATTTACACCAATCTCTATAGGCAATAAATATTTTATACTTGTCTTTAATACATTTGTGGGCATATATTTATTAGACTAAAATGAATTAGATACGAAATTAAAATATCGATGTGATCGAAATAATTAGCCTAAGTATTCAAAATTCCTCACAATGCTAATCAAATATATATACGTGCGGATAGTTAACATCTAATGACATGTAGCATTGTGTCTTTTACAAACATGCCGTGTAATCTATTCCAATTTGCCAGCCAAATCTGACTATTGCAATTTTGAATAATTCGCAATATGAATAGTTGGATATATCATAAGGCTTAGGAACAATTCTCCATATATATCTTTTCTTTAATTTATTTTGAAAAGAAGAGGCCATTGGTGAGCAAAGGTTCTATATATTTTTGTTTTGAGTATGGAGAGCAAAGCAAAGCACCTTTGAAAGCAGAAACACAAACAAGGCATATGCCCACACACAAACCCGTACGGGTGTGTGTATATATATATATATATATAGTTGAAGTTGAGACAAATAGTGTGAAGATGCTCCCATTGATGGGAAAGTTGGGCCACTATCACTTATGATGGCAAGACATCTTTAATTTCTTTTTTTTTCTACATAAAATAAAATGACTCATTTCCATTGCTTAATATTTAAATTCATATCACAATGGTAGATGGGGAGTTTGGATTGGATCAAATTAATGTAATTATGTTATAGGATATTATAATTTTTATGTGACTTTGATATATATGTTTAATTGAGTAATCCAAGACATGATGATGAAGTGGTTTGCAATATGATTGAATGATTTGAACGATCTTATTTTTATCATTAATCTTATTTATATTAATGAGTTGAAAACAACAATAGAAAAACATGCTACTTTTCTTAGCTACGCCCTACATAAATTAAATATTAAGCTGCATATTGTATGATAGTATTTCGACAATTCCTATCTAATTCACCAATTTTTTAAACGAGTTAGATTATACTCATATCACTTAATATTATTTTTGCACTGATTCTTGATTAAACCATCAAATAGACATCCGAACCTGATCACAAATGTGTATTGCTGTTGCATTCAAACTCATGACATAATCTTATGGTCATTCTAAAACAAACGATAAAATTATATTTATCATCTGTCATATAAAGCCCGACGAAATAAATCTCAATAAAAATTTTAATTAAATATAATTTGGAGCTAAAAGACATAAACCCAACACACATCTACATAAAATGAAACAATTTTTTCTTTAAATACGCACAGTTAAGCAGGATTCGAATTCTAAATATTGTCCTAAAGAATAAACTCATTAATTATTTGAATCAACCTCTCTTACTCCGTAAAAGAAAACAAATTGATTATACGTGTATTCACTTCCCTAGCTTCAATATCGAAAATTACATACTTTTTTCTTTTTGTTTAAAAAAAAAAGAAAAAAAGGAAAAAAAACAGAGGACTTCAATATACACCTACATTTGTCAGAAATGAGAAATGACCATACAAGGGAGGGTAGAAGCTATGTATCCCCATAACAGAAAGAATCCAGTTAAGGCAAAGAATAAGATATTAATCCCACCTGTCGCCAAGAACACTCCTTCAAACCTAAAAATAACAAATACCCCCAACGAGACACAGCTAAAAATTACCCCAAACACCCACAAAAATTTCTGCAGACGCTTAAACTCAGAAGACGCCACAGGAAGTGTACAAACAAAGGACAGGTTCTTGGCTTCCACAGACGAAAACCACAACAAAAAGGAAAGAAATTTCATTTTCAATTTCCTTTTGCTTTCTGGGATTTCTCCCATTTCCACCCCACCCACCCCTACCCCTGGTATTGGAGTAAGAGTTGAAAAACAGGCACGTTTGACAGGTAAAGGGGGGCATTTGGGTACAGGAAAAACACATGACCCATAATAATTGACGCAAATCTGTAAAAAATTTGTTGTGTATTTTTTGTTTTTTAACCAAAGAAGAGATTTTTGTAATGGGTTTTTTTTTCCCATCTTTATCACTGGAGGAAACTGCTGGGTGATTGACCATGTCATTTATAAGCAATTAATGAAAAAGATTGAATAAAGGTTTCTCCTTTTTATTATTTTGTTCGAGTTTTCTGTTTTCTTGTCTGTGCTGTGAGGCGTGAAATGTGGCCCTTGTGGCTTATTGGTGGGGTGTTTTGAGTAAATTAAAGATTACTGTCCTCATTAATCCTCCACCCATCTCTCCAATTTTTATTTTTTTTCTTTCTCACACAACACCACCCACCAGTTTCATTTCTCATTTTCATACCTCTGTTTCTTTCTCATCTTAATCAAGGCCTTTTTTCTCTCTCTGTGATTTTCAGTTTGAGGTTTGTGTTTGGTTTCTTGGTTTTGTTTTTCCATTTGTAAGAGGGTGGGTTGGGGGAGTTTTTGATCATTTTTTGAAGTTTGTTTTTGATAAAGATAAGAACTTTGTTTTGATGTCTGTTCTTGCTGTTTTCAGATCTTGACTTTGGATCTACCGGTCCATATGCTGCTCTTTTGCTGGTAAAATTCTCGGATTGTATGCTGTATTAGCTGTTTTCTTTTTCCCTTTTGTGTTCTGTTTTTGAGTTCAGAATTTGATGTTCTTAACTGTTTTTCTCAATCTTGGTTCAGGATTCGTCTGTTGCCTTGTCTCTAAGCCTCTCTCCCTTTTTTTTCCTAAATTTATGTTAATTTTGATCAATTTCTTGGATGGGTTTAGGTGTTTAAGCATCATCTTTTCTCCTTTTCTCTTTTCTTGGGGAATTAATAAGAACAGAAATTCTAAATTTTCTAGTTTTAGTGAAAACCCATCTGGTATTCATCTTTTCCCTCAAAACCATAGTTTGACGTTCGTGTTGTGGATTCATGATTGAATTTTTTCCCAAAATTTCCCTAAATTCAACTCTGTATTTACAGGTTTGATTTTCTTTTCTCTTTAGCATCAAATAGGTTCATATTTCATTTTGGAAGAACTATGATTAGCTTGAATTTCTGGTCAATTGATTTGCAATACTGGTGTCTGTGTCTACATTGAAATGTTGAATTGGTGTTCAAAGAGTAAAATTTTTCAAGATTTAGCTTATTTTATTGTGTATATGCTTCTCTTTTTTCTGCTATGTTTAGCTTAATCCATGGTGCTGTTTGGTTGTTGCTTCTAGTTCGCCTTTGCTTTGGTGTAAAATTAATGCTTAGTTGTTGAGCTTTTGGAAAAACCTTTGTCTGGCTTGTGCTTAGAGATGATAATAAACTATCATGTAAATTGCTTAAAGCTTTAGCCTTCATGTTTTTTTAATCAAGTCAAGAATCTGAATTTTTGAAATAGTTTTCCTATCTTTCATGCTATAATATGTAACATGACTTATTGAGGGCAATGCTTACAGATTTGCTGAAGAACAGGCTCCTGGAAATTACTTATATTTCAATATAAATTCAAGTTCAGCCCTCATGCAAGGGCACAAGAGTTCTATTACCGCCTTGCCTGAAAATCTAGGCTTCGATCATGGCTCCACATCAACAGATACTGCCGTAGATTCCCAAATGCCCTGGAGCACTATGCAGGCTTCTTCACTGAATCATCTACCAGACTATGAGGGGTTAAACAGTGAATGGAATTTAGGAGAAACTAGTTCCACCAGTCCCACACATACTCAAGTTGACCACAACGAAAGAAAACGAGAGCACATATGGAGTATACATCAATGTGAGCCGTCCGATCTTCTATCTTTGGATAATCCTGATGTAAACACGAATCTCAATCAGACAGCAAATGGGCCTGATGCTCTTCCTCAAGATCTTAACATATCTATTGGATCATCAAACGAACAGATTCCAACTGCAGGCAATTCGTCCAGTTCTTACATGGAGGAAAGTGAAGAAGACAGGGCAAATTGTTCTCAAGATGGCCCGCGCATTTCATGCAAGAGAAAAGCACTACATATAGGGCAGTCTTCTGGAGCAGGAAGCTCGGGTTGTGCTCAAATTGGTGAAAGCAGTATTGGAACCCCAACCCAAGTAGAAAACGACATTGTCATTAATAACGGGCTGGAACAGGCGAATCCTAGGCTTAGGCTCGGTGTAGGTAGACCTGCTTCTACCAGTCCTATCTCTTTGCCTTCCAGAGGAAATGGTGAAGGTTCTAGAAGGAACTTCCGCCTGCGCTTCAATGGGTCCCACCAGCAGCAAGATCGCATTCCTGTAAATTCAATTATTCCAAATGCAGCTGATGGCATCAGAAATGTAGATTCTTCTTCATCTTCTCACCATTCGTCAAGATTAATGCTTCGTAATCATATGGTTGATGTTAATCCAGCTGAAAATGAGATCCCTTCTGTGCGTAGAAATCACCATTCTCGGTGGAGTGGAGCATCTAGCTCAAGAACTAGTAGTTCATCCATGGAGAGGGATCCTATGCTTTATGAAGAATCTTTATCTAGAAGTATCCCGAGAAGCATTTCAGAACACCCTATGTTTGTTCCCGCTAGTGAGATGGGAGGTCCGTCTCAACAACCGACAAATTGGAGCTTGCCAGGTGGCAGTAACCCCGTTGCTGGAAATTTTGGGTCTGGTTCTCGTGCTAGCTCAGCATCTGGGCTCAATCCCTCTGCACCTGGTTGGTCTCATAGGAATTGTCCGCCTTACCCTCGCAGGCTATCCGAAATTGTGAGAAGATCTTTGGCTGGAGTTAACGAATCTGGAGGGCAGAGTGGTAATTATGCTATGAGGTCGGGTTCGTCGCCTGAGGTGACGCTTCATTCTGGTAGTCCTGGTCAACATATGTCGAACTCGAGGGCTGCTTTGTTGGAGAGACATCTTGATGGTGCGTTTGGAATGCCTTATCCATTTCGAGGTTTGGCTGCTGCTGGTGAAGGAAGAAGCAGTATAATGTCTGAGGTATATCTGTTTAATTACAGATTGGGACGATTACACTGACTTATCCTAAAATTATGCCTAATTAAACAAACTTGTTCTGAGGCTTGAGTAATTACAAAAACTACCCCCAACACACCTGCATGCTCATGAGGATTGGCGTATCGCATGCTATTTTACTCAGTATGAATTTAAAATCAAATATTGACCTTAAGTCTCGAAGGGAAAATCAGGTATTGGTTGATCCATGTGTAATTCAAAATATTCAAACGGGAAGTTTTTGTAATTTCTCAAAACTGGGGTAGTTTGTGTAGTTAGGCTGAATCTCACGGGTATGTGAGTTAATAATCCCTGAAAGATTGTCTTTTACTCATGCTTATTTGGTTGCATCAATTTTAAAGTTCTTTCTTTTTCTTTTTTTGTTATTTTAGCAGATTCGCCATGTCTTGGATCTCATGCGAAGGGGAGAAGGCTTGACGTTTGAGGTTAGCTTTTACTGTTTTTCGAAGTCAATGTTACTAGAATTGGGATTAACTGTATTCATTCATCATCGTTGGTGTTCAAAAAAATTTTCTGCTTGTGTGCTAGGACGTGATGATTCTTGATCACTCAGTCCTTTTCGGAATGGCCGACATGCACGACCGACATCGTGATATGCGATTGGATGTAGACAACATGTCTTATGAGGTTAAAACCCAGCATCCCTTCTCTGCATTTCTCCTCATTTTCACTTCCACCTTACCAAATTGCAAAATTCTTTCACCTTCTTCCAGGAGCTGTTGGCCCTGGAGGAGCGCATCGGGAACGTGTGCACCGGATTGACCGAAGACAAAATAACAAGTCGTTTGAAGCAACACAAATATGTGGACAGAAGGGCCGAAGATCAAGCCGAGATCGAGCCGTGCAGCATCTGTCGAGTACGGACTTCTCATCTCCCTCTTGAAATGCCGTAAAATCTGGAAAAAAAAAAGATTTTTTTTCACCAAGATTTAATGTATTGTTTGATGCAGGAGGAATATAACGATGGAGAAGATCTTGGAAGCCTGGAATGTGGCCATGATTTCCATAAAGACTGTATCAAACAATGGCTCATGCAAAAAAACTTGTGCCCCATTTGTAAAACGACAGGACTCACAACATGAAACGGCGGCAA
>JBBMKE010000009.1:8097054-8110914 GCA_037834125.1 Lippia alba | reverse complement strand
TAATATGAATTTACATAATTATCCCTTATAAAAATTATTAATATATTTATTATAAGGGTATTTTTGCCGATCTCAAAATTTCAAGAAACCAAAAACCTCAATTCGCACTTTTATAATATATATATATATATATAGATTATTTTATTGTGTCGTATCAAGTTGAGTACTCGTATCGGACATTGGGTCCGATACTCCCCACACGAAAAATTTTAAAAAAAAATCGTTATATATCAGTATCGTATTGTATTCATATTATCATAGTCATATTTATGAATAATAGGTCATAATCGAAAACCGGGCAACTTTTAGAGAGAAAAAAAGTACTTTGTTTTCATTTTGGACTCCAACTTGAATTATGTGTCATCTCCGTGAGATGTGAAAATTAGTGTGAAGCCACCAATTGGCATAAAAATCCAAGTGAAAACTGAAAATGTATTCATTCATACGAGCGTCAAATGTTTGAACAGAATTGGGCTTTCTTCTTTGTCCTTGAAGTTGTTGTTTGCCTCTAATTGGCTTATTTTCAGCTTCTAATGACTGCATCAGCTTGGCCGACAATAGTTGTTCGGGTAAAATCGACTCCTCTTAACAAATATAACTTGGAAAAGGTAGGTTTTTTGGCACAGCAAAATGGATGGAAAATAATGAACGTAACAGGGATGACTATGATGTGTTAATTGTTTCCCAACCACAAGTAAAATGGACTATTCCACCACATGTTAACTTCAACTATTTTTACTTTTAAATTCTTCTTCTTTTACCTCCTTTTCGTAGTTTATTTTTTCGTTTTTGGTTTTTCAATCATGATTTCATATTTCGTAATTCGGTCTCGAAGAGCGTTAATTAATTATTTAAATCGGATGCATCTAGGGTTGTCAACGTGTTGGAGTTCAAGCCGAATTAGAAAATTTTGAATTCGAATTCTTGATAAAAGATCCTATTCGTGAAGTAATAAATTCTCTAAAAAAATGTAAAAAGTAATATTAGTATGTATTATATGTCAAAGAGCAATATTAAATTGATTATTTATTACTTTTAATTAGATTCATTTGAAATATTGGTAAAATAATAGACCCACTAGAAATTGTTTTTTTTTTTTACTTCACAATAATCTAATATGCACTAAAAAACAGTTAAGTTAGTTTAAAATTGAGTTAACATGCACCTAAAATTCTGTATTATAACTAAAAGAAGCACTGAAATTGTGTGTTATAAAAAGTAACTTCATAAACCCTATGTTATCTAACATTTTCACACCGCCCTCTCTGGTGTAAAAATTCTAATAAAATTATATGTTTATATTGCCCTTATTAAGTCTTCTAGGAGGGAATTAATTTTGCTTACCCATTCTCTTTCTGTATTACTAGGGTTCACGTCTCACTTTCTTGCAATTTTTGTTAAATACAAAGTTTTTCATGTTAGTGTTTTTAAACACAAGGTTGAGAAGGTGCAACAGTAGATAAGGGCAAAAAAGAACATTTCAAATAAGAAAAATACTATTTTACTCTCATTTGTGGCGCGTGAACAACAAAATATGGGTTTGAAGTCTTTGGTGCATTGTTTTTGTGACACAGAGTATTTTGTACGAATTTTTATACCACACAATTTATTATGCTACTTATAACTGAACAAGGGTCCCCATGCAATAATCCCGTTTAAAATCTTAATACAATTTTATGGTCTATGATATTGAATTCCAACACATGATTATATCTAAGGTTAAAAAATGGCTAGCGGTAATTAACAACCAAAGAAGGATCTCGTTCATGTTATCTAAACGAACCCCTATTTGGGTGACATTAATTACATTTATCATACTATAAATCACCGAGAACAATAATTTTCTAAAATTCAAATTACTAATGTAAAGCCTAAAATTATTGTTGTTATCAGGATTTTCGAGAAGACATGCAAGATTTAAAAATGAAAAAATTGTCGGTCTCATTGGGGAAGAGGGGCGAGATTGAAAAGAAAAAGTTGGTCAGGGTGGAAAAATATTAAATAATTTATGATTAGTTTAACTCATTTCAAAAGTTAGTTAATGAAATAAAAATTATTTAAATATTATTTGCTAGTAAGTAATTTAATCAATAGAAACTACAATATTTTTAAATTTTATACATAAAATTAATGAATTAAGATTTTCTAAAAAAAATCTCAATGACCACAATAATTTAAGGGGTTGGCGCCCTTTAATTCCGTTCCTGGCTGTGTGTGGGATGCAATTGTCGAGTCCATTGACTTAATGCCAAATTGGTAAAAATGGGAATCACAATTCAAAAGAGGAAGATGTCTCATTCCAACTTCCAAGAAATACGCACCTACATACCAACCTTTGGAGACATTATATTCATGTCTCAAGCCACCTGCAATTATTCTACATATTAGTGACACAAAATTTCAAACATTCTTTTTCTACTTTTATTATTCAGAGGAAGTGGAAAATGTGAGATGAACTTTAGTGACCGTTAATTAAATATAAGGCAAAGATAAAATAAGTTATTGTTTTATTTCTTAAAAATTACATAAAATGTATCCTTGCATGCATGTGCTCTTTCCATATATAAATATAGGGAAAGGAAAAGGGAAGGAAAAGTATAAAGACAGCATTGCATGACCGCGTTTCTTGAAAGATGGTGTGAAAACCGCGGGAGGTCGTTTGTAGCGCCCGCGCGGTTCTACAAAAGCACGCCGAAGAGTATGAGGCTGTAAAATGATATGAAAACCTTGAAAGAGTCCCCATTAATTTTTTAAATTAATTTTTTTTCTTCATTTATAATATTCGCGAATTTCATATACTATTCACAAGGTAAGGTTTGAGGTGTATTGTGAAAAAGAATTCGGATATTCAAAAGTACAATGAGACCTTCGAAATTTCATTTTTCGTGTCAAAACATAACTTAATTATTTAAACAATAGATGTGTCTGTTGTAGTTTTGCAAATGCATTTAGAAATGTTTCTTTTTTTTTTTTACTAAAATTGAAATATAAGGATTGAAAAGTTATTAATGATATCTGGCAATTATTTTATGATTATTGCAAATCTTAAGAGTGGTCAATATAATTCACACTTATATTCTATATATTAGGCATTTAATCCGATAATCATTAACTCAAGTAGAAAGTAATTAATTCTAAATAGAACTTAATTCAATTAAGTCAACATATATAAATTACAATTTTATTCGTACGGACAAAAATTATCAATATCCCTCCTCCTAATTGACTAATATGTAAGTTATTCACAACAATTATAATCTAAATCCAATTTTTCTTATAAAAAATTCAAAACAAACCAAATTAAAGTGGACTATTTGATACAACCTCCAAGAACAAAGTCAAAATCTTCCAACTCTAGCTAGAAATCTTGGCCTCACTCCTTCATAATCCTCATGTAAGGGTGATATCATATCACCAATTAAGCGTGTAAAATTCCTCAAACCAAAAGGTCAAAATTCAAAACATTCCCAAACGAAACGCACGTATTCAAATTCAATCCCACCTAAACTTACTCCTTTTCCTACCTCCGAAATCCCTAACAAATCATAGAAAAATCGGTACAAATGTACAATATGTCTAAGTCAAATTCCCCGTGGCTGTCCCAATTGGGTCCACTTCAAAAAGGCCTCACCGACCCTTTACAATACTCTCCTATATATACACACAATGAAGCAGTTGAACATTATTCCATACCAATACAATACACAACATTTCCATTACCGCCCAAGAAAGAAATCATACTCTTTCTAAGTTATATTGCTTTATAGTTAAAGAATTACGCGTTCGATGGAGAATCAGAGTAGAAGGAGATGCAGTTCAGCAAAGGGAACTACTCTTTGTTTGATGTTTGTGATGGTAGTAATGCTAACGTGCTCCCAGTTACCTGCTGCCAATTGTCGAGCCCTTCGTCAGGCCACTGCCGGAGCCACCACCGAGGCAGTGGCAGGAACGACGTTTTCGATCTTTTCGGAGGATGCGAGAAGCAGTATTCGCCGTTCGGTCAGAGGATTGGCTTTCATTTTGGCCTCAGGACCAAGCAAGAGGGGTCCTGGTCACTAAACTATATTGTTTTTTTTTTCCCTGATTTTTAATCAGATGTATAACTTTTTCTTATGATGTTTTTTTTGTTTTTCTATTTTGATATGATTACACGGGTTGGGTGATATAATTTTTATTGTTGTTATAGAATAGGGATATACTCATAACATGTAAAGAAAAGTGTTATGAACCAAGAAGGAAAAGATGATTTCTTGATTTATTTCATTTTCGCGTGTTAGTTTGTTCCATAATTTGACTCGATTGGCTGTAGTTGTTAACGTAGTTGTTTGACTCATTTAAAAGGGCAGCTGGATATGCATATTTATAAACATTTGAATATTTTATTATAATATTTTAGAAAATACCTTAGTAGTTATGATAAGTGCGTTAGTAATAATATTTATAGTTTCAGTATTTTTCATATTTAAAAAAAAAAGAAAGAAAATATGGATAAGGAGTGCTAATTTCTAGGAGGGAGTCAATATCTTATACTTATTTTGTTGTTGGTGAAAAATTTAAGTAGTGTAGCAAATCAAATAACAAATATAATACACTTATCCTTTTAATTAGTTGAGATTTACCTTAAAATTTTCCCATATAATTTGGAAAACCTATAGCTTAGGTAATTAGAAGAACTTGATCAAACCTTATTATAATAATGGTACTATTAAAGATATTATTCGTTATTTACTTTATTTTATTTAAATAATACTATTTTGTAACTCCATTAGGATTACCATCGATATTATTACTTTATTTTATTTAAATAATACTATTTTGTAACTCCATTAGGATTACCATCGATATTATTACTTTTTTTTTTTAAATTTAATTTCAATATATATTATTTTTTAAATATATAGTACCGATGGGGTTACCGTCGGAATCCCGCCACAACTATTAATGATAGTAGTAGTATTTAAACAATAATTCAAATGATTCCGATAACTAAACGATAGCGTTTGTTGTCAGTAGTTTTTTAATTTTATTATTTCAATGGCAATCCAACAGTTTGTTGTCAGAATATAATGTTTATTTCCTTAATTTAATATCTTTGAAGTAGCATCAGAATTCTATCGAAATTTTCTAGTTTTCTTGCAGTGTTATGATTATACTATGAACATAGGACAATTAATGATATTTTCAAATTTAAAAATTCTTATCTAATATTTCAAATAATTTTAGGCCCCTTGATCATTGACTTGCCCGTGATACTCATTTTGCTGCTTATTAACTGATTAATGAATTTTTTTTAATTAATTCCCAATAGTATGGAGCTCCTCAACTAAATTAAGTTTTGTTGGCTAATATATTTTGCTAAGGAACAACCGTAATTTGGTAAGCTTATAGATGATTTTATATTGTGGATAGAGTGTGTTAGGATTATGTTCACACTTCACATTTACCTGAGAGACCATAGTATAACATCTTTGACTACAAATTAAATACAGTTCCTGTTCTTCTGTTTGATGAAATTATTGATTCTCCTTGATAAATTAATGCCGCGTGTTCAATTTTGTGGAATTTGTATGTAGAATTAGCATCAAGATGAGTTAACTGTTATATATGATGTATCGATATGACGATATAGATAGACATAACATAATAGATGTCCCTTATTTTTTTTATTTAAAATCTTCATATAAGGAGTATTTCAACACGAGTATTTGATGCAAGACAACACAGTAAAATAATATTCTTAAAAATCATGTTGAAATTAGTGAATATGTGTGTATATGCTAAGAGTCAAAACGAACAGTCTTTCTGCTGACGTATATGAGCACCTAGCTATTAGCAAAATATTAGGAGATGGATCACATATTATCATAATTTTGTGATTAAAAAGATTAAACTAGCTTGTTTATTAACTTGATTACTAGCCTTAAATGACGTAGTTCAGTGGTTGATATAACTTTGAAGTTGGATAGGAAGCTAATTTAATTAAAAAAAATTATATTTAAATTTTGGGGTATGCAATTATATATCGAAAAGTGAGTTGATCCGACAAGAACCATAATAAATAGGATGTAAGACAAAAGCAAAAATAAAAATTTACTTTTGTGAGATGTACTACGTTAGAAGTAACATTTAACTTCATGTACTATGAAAATGAGGCAATCAAGATTAAAACTTTACATTTGTAATGTGGTTTATTTTTCTCTTACAAATCTTCTTGGTTTAAAATCTACAAGTTTTGGGACAGCTCTTTTGCCAGCAAAGTATTGTTGAACACGCGTGACGGTGCGGGGCAAAGCATGAACCGTCCTATTTATTTATGATAAAATTTTGCAAATTCAATGTTATAATCATTAATATATGATATGAATGAATGATTATGACACGAATATGAAAGAAATTATAAACTGAAATACGGATGAACGCCAAAACATACTGATGAAAATATTAAAAATTGAAAAATTTGTCTAAATTAAATTTGACCGAACTTAATCAATTAAAAAAATAAGTATATTACACTTGTTATTTGATTTATTAGTTTCCATAAATTTTCCACCAGCCACACGACAAGCGTAAAAAACTTACCTACTCATTACCTACACGGTCGAGCCAGACTCAACTAGAATTACTAAAAAAAATTACATTGTACTAAACCAAAATTTCATATTTTACATTCTACATCCTCCATTTGATAATTCTCGCGCATTGCTACTTCAGATATGTTTTGAACGGGAATTTTGGCCCGGCAAAATACAGGTCGTGGTGGGCGTATCAAACTTTTCAAGGACTGTATGGGCTTCTCCATCCCATTCCCCTTGTTGGCCCAACGACACATTTTAATAGGGTTTTTAATATATCCTCTACAAAAGTATAATCGATAAAATGTGGAAAGGCCAAAGGTAGGACTAGGATAGCAAAAGGGTTTTTGAACACAAAAGAAAGATTGAATTCTTGTTAGTTTTGTAGCCACTTTTTTGTCCAAGTAACATCCATCCATCCATCCATCATAAATTCATACTCATTATACTCAGAGCGGATTAATATGGTTGAAGAATGCCTGTGGGCACCTCTAATGCCTTCCATTTGGGTGGAAAAGTTCCTTCTAAGGCACCTAACCCTCGACCAAATTGGAAGCAAAGAGACCAATCAAGTTTGTTCTGATGAAGTCCCTTCGCGACATCCAGACTCCATTTGCAAGAATGACAGGCATAAATCCAGAACTTGTATGATGATATAATGCTATCTCAATACACCTTTTTAATTTGACAGGGCGGAGGAGTAGTAGTCTTAAGTCACATAACACCAATACGAGGGATCGTGAAAATGCAAATGCTCAAATGCACAAAATGTTCAAAAATTTAAGCATGAAACCGCCTCATAACATCTAATAAGATTATGAGGACATTAGATAATTTTTATAGGAAATTCTACCACTTTTTAACAGAAGTTCTCCAACATGTTTTTATCTACAACAACACAACATAATCAGATTTCATTCATCCTTTGGCAAGAATAACCTAATTGCATCATTTTACAGATTTAAAATGAACATATACTAGAGCAAAAACTACAGTTGCACATTCATTTTTTGACGCAGACTTCAGCACTAATTCGGCAATGCACAGTACCAAAGGCCGAGGATTTTGCGGGTAATAGAGAACTATACAATCTAAGTTCAACTAGAATCTTTATTAGATGAATTCTGATTAGATTTGTGGGCTGTTTAAGTGTTCAATGCCAGTTCATGAGCCTATTTGATCGATCGCTCAATCTATTCAAACACAAAATCTCTTTCTCCAACCTCCCCAAACTCCCCAAACTATGGCAAACATTATACAACAAAAGACCTCACAAAGTTTTGCAAGGGAAGCACATTTATCACAGTTCATCACAGTAAAAGTATGGTAATTATGAATCAACACAGAATTCACTATAATCCAATGGCCAGAAAGAGATTTAATGCAGCACCAAATTCAACATAGAAATGATAGCTAAGGCTGGGACCTCCCCCTAGTTTTGGATTCATATGAACCGTTAAAAATGCACTATCGGCCTACAGACGAGGAGGGTTGAATGATTGAATAGCACTCACTCTGTAAAGCTGCTGCCATGTTCGACAATATCATCAACAGAATTCATACCAAACACTATCATGTCCTATGCACTGATGCAGAAAACACGGAATTCGTAAAAGAATTAGCAAAACCACACATGAATTTCCAGAAAATTTGTGGATGCTTCCATATAACAGAAGAAGGATTTTTAGGTTTCAGAGGGTGATATGACAAAGACCTAATTAGACTAATATTTAGCATAACACGATCCACATAACAGCAATATCCAGGAGATCTCAACGAAATAAAACCATCCCAAGGAGATTTCGCTAACAAACATTACAGAATAGAGAAATAAAATTGTTTCAATTACTCATTCATTCCCCAGCGACGGAGTCGGTTTTCTCACTCTGCGGCGGCGCGTTGGATCCCGCGTCCTCCTCCACCGCCTTACTCGGCGCATCATTCGCCGGCGTCGCCGTCGGCGGAGCAGCTGCGGAATCTCCAGATCTAGCCTTCACCGTATCCAGCATTCGCTTGCTAATCTCCTTGGAATAAACCTGTAGAATCTCGATCCCATCGTCATCGGCGGTGGCCGCCTTCGCCGCCACCTCGAAGGCCTCCTGCTCAATGAGCTTGGCGGCGTCGGCAGCTTCGTCGCGCGAAACGGTGCCGTATCGCTTGGAGAGAATGGAGGGCGTGGCTAGGGTCTCGATCAGGCGATTCCTGACGGCCTCGCGAGTGCGCTCGGTCGGTGGCCAAATGCTGAAGGAGACGGTGGAGTGTTTTTCGGCGGCGGCGGCGGGGGGTGTGGTGGTTGCCGTGGTCTTCTCTGATTGAGGCGGTGATTTCTCGGTGGTTTCGGCCATGGCGGTAGCTGAGGGAGGAGGAATTTGGGGTTGGGGATTTTGATTTGGGGCAGCGGTGTCCGACATATTTCAGGCTTTTATCGAGTGATGAAGAGAAATATGAAAAAAGCGTTTATTTTTTCTATAGAGTGATGACAGAAAATAAGATTTCAGTTAAGAGTTTTATATATATATATATATGAGATAAATTTCAATAATTCCGAATTTTACGGATTAGTGTGTTTTTTTTCCCTAATTTTTGAATTAATGCGATTATCCTTTTAATTTTAGAAAAATACCACATTTACAGTTGAATGTATAAGTTAAAGTTTATAAATAATACATCTAACTACCTTACATTCGAGCTTAATTACAAAATAGTTCATCATTATCAAGAAATTATATTTTAGTTTTTAACTTTAAGAATCCTTTGTGGTTCTTAAAATTCCGTTATGTCATTCCAAAAATATCCATATTGTTAAATTTATAATTTGTACGGATAATTTTGTTTATATTTGAAAACCTTAGGGATAATTTTGTAATTTTGGTCATATATTCAATGTAACACTCATAAACCGTTAGGGACAAGTATATTTTTACAAATTTCGTAAGGGACCTCAGACGAAATAAGATTTATAGGCATTAAAATATAATTTTCCGATAATAATGGATTGCATTGTAATTAGAGCTATATGCAGGGTAGTTAAATGTAAATCGCCTCAAAGTTTAAATATAACTAATAAACACTAGTTTAGGTTCAATTGGAAGTTATACTCGATGGATTTAGAGACTTGTACTCACATCCCGCGAGCTTGCAGGCCCGTCGGGATAGTCGACCCCATTCAATGTGACAATCAAATTGACCGAAGAATTCTCCTTCCCCTTTTGTTGGATTTTGATTTTGGTAGCTTCGATTTAGAATATAATATCGACACATTTAAAATCTTGTTTGTACATATTTGTCATTAAAATCACACCTAAATTTTTATTAAAAAGTATAATATCGATACATTTGAAATCTTGTATACATTTATCATTAAAACCACATCTAAATATTATTTAAAAAAATAAATGAAATATTCTAAAATTTTATTAAAACGAATTAAGTATAATATTTTTTTTTAAATCACGAGAATAATCAAGTTAATGCAAAAGTTATTTATATAAAATATTTTAAGAAGTTGGTCAAATAGAACACAATATGGTTAGTCCAATTTTACGCACCAATTTTTTGTGCTCGTGCCCAATGTGAGGTAGGAGCTTAGGCAAGTGGGTTTGAGGCCTTAATTTTGGTAATTAAGAAGACCGCCCACCTACGAGAGATTCAGACCTTAGACTTTGGGTACAGACATTTATTTTCTTTTTGGTCAATTTGATTAATTTTGCTTCGGTTTTTGTCATTTCAAATAACTGTTCAAAATGTTGGTAATGTTCATTTTTCGTTTTGGTCATATTCATATGACCTTGAAAGTTGTCGGAAAAGTTAGAAAAATATATTTGTTTCTTTTTTCTTGGTCAAGTAAAAAATATATTAGTTTCGCTTCCACAAAAGTTTAATACATCTGCGATGCCTCTGCCGATTTGAGACTTACTTGAACTATAAAATGAAAATATAAATACGTCCCTCACTTTCACGAGTAATTTTTTATTTTGTTTGAGTTAATATCTTGTTTGAATTGTAACTAAAATCTTATCCCAAATTAAATGAATATATTTGAAAATTATAATAATTTTATCAATTTGGTACGATGATGATTGTTGAACATTTTGAAATTCATGCATATCTCTATATCTATATTATAATATATAGAAAAGGTGTATTTGACCTCAATTAAATCAATTTTGACTAGTTGAATTTTGTGATTTTTTTAAAATTCTTAATTAGAAATAAAAATTGTGATTTATTGATGATCATTAAATTAATTAATTAATTTAATAATTTTAAATATCCCTTGATTTTTTAAAGTTGTCTTCAATTAAAATTTTAATTTACGGTAGAATTTATTTTAAATGCATAAATTTAGAAAAATACATTCTAATATATATATAATATATAAGAATAGTGTTTTTGACCTAATTATTTAATCTTAACCGAATTATAATTTTTTAGAATTTTAAATTATTTTTATTGATTGGAGTTTTTTTTGTCCCTTCTTTTCCATGACTTGAGTGTTTTAGTTTTGATAAACGCATCAATTTTAAACTTTATTGCATAATTAGAGGTTAATGTTTATTGAATGTTTAACTGTAAAAGATATATTAAGTTTGGCCTACTGCATTTTTATTAGCTAATAAGTTGAATCGAAAAGGAAAACTCAAATATTATGAAATGAACTAATTTATTTTTGCCAAAAATAAGTCATTCTCCAAAATTCAAATTTTGGATACCAAAATTTTGTCTATAAACTCGAAGATCTTGATGTAAGGATCGGAACACAATGATTATTGTAAAATCAAAATTCGACAACTAAAAAAGGAGGAATCATCGGTCAAAGATGGCGCATGACCGAAGAAGCTTTGCAAGTGAATTCCAACGCTTCCGACGACCAATAGAGTTGAACTAGGTATGAATTTTGTTCGTCATGGAGAGAGGAACACGATGATAATAATATTGACTCTTGGGTCGACGTGAAGGAAGAGAAATCGACGGTCAAAGTTAATTTTAAACGGAATATCCACATAATATTTCACCGAAATAGTGTCAGATGGGCAAAGTGTTAAGTTTTACAAAGGTGAATGGGAAACAGGCACCGTTTGAAAGGTGAGGGCCAAAATGCCCTTGCTTTTCAATTGTCGTAGGTAACGCTCGGGTCTTCTTTTCGCACTATTACGGATCTGAAAATAATAGTCCCACGGGACAAATCCTATTTGAAATGGATGGTGTGCCGCTGCGAGGCGAGGGAGCAACTTGTCTGGTTTTTCGGTGCCACAAGTCTGCTCGGAACCGGTCGATTCCTAAGCCATTCGTTCCCCCCGAGGCAGCAGGATGTATGGTATAGGGCCCCCTATTTTCTCTCCCAACAAGTCTTTTATGGATTTCGTGTACAAAGTGCACACCTCTCAAAAGTTTAGGATTGACTGGAATAAACCCTTTTTATATTAAATTAATTTTACCTTTAAAATCACTAATAATACCGTTTTGTTTTATTTAATTTTAATCGTCATTGATACTGTTCAATATTAAATTTTATTATTTTATCTCCTTCTTCTTCTTTAATACTCAGTTTCACATTTTTCTCAAAACAATTATCTATTTTGATTGTTTGAGAAAATTTTGTATTAATCCCTTTATTCAATATTAATTAACCTCCTTCAAAAATATTTATTTGAGAAAGTTTTAATATTAACACTAAGAGAAATAAATCTATCTAAAATATCAATTTGTATATTTTAATGTTACAATCTTTTAACTAAGTCTGTTACAAAATTAATCAGAAATAATAAATTAGGTTTATTTTGTTATTTCTTTGTTGTGTAGTTAATATAATTACTTATTAATCGGTATAATTGTAGGTGGAAACCAATAATTTTTAAATATTTTTGAGTTCCGTACAAAATTTTATTTGCGTACTTTTACGCTAAATTTTCAACTACACAATATGTATACTTATATATATACTTTTGACATTCTTTTAACACGGTTTTGAGTAGGTGCTTAAAATTAGCTCTAATTATATTTATTTTCTCTAATATTTCGTTTTATTTTATACAATTACATTGTTTTATGATTTTACTAAATAATATTTATAATCATGAGCCCCTGGGAATGCAACTACCATTGATAGGGAGAGCTTTGCACCCTAAGTGGTCTGTCCCGACTCGACCCATGAAAATGGGCTATAGAACAAAAAAAAAATGAATATTTACATTGTTAATCATATTTGTTTTTACTTTTTCTTCAATATTTATTTGTTATATTATTTTTATTTTCTTATTATGAATTTTGGATAAATTAAGTAGGTTTCTCATATAACAATTTTCTCGGGGTCAATTGTAATTCTTATTCATATATGTTAAATCTATAAAGCTTTATATATACTAAATAATTAATCATATCAACTATTTTGATATATTTTATATATTAATATAGATTTTAGTTAAGTAAAATAAAAATAATATATTAATTTATTGACAATATATAATCATCCTTTAAACATTTAACAATTTTTTTTCTATTTTTTATTTCTTGTCCGTTTCCTTTTTATTGAAATTTGGATATGAAGAATATATAACCACTAATTATGAAAAGTATTAATGATTATAAACAAAACCATATCAATAACTAACTAGAACAAAAAAAATAACAAAATAAAATTTGTTTGTTTTTCTATCATAGGGCATGTTCAATAATTTTTATTATATATATATATATATATATATTATAATTATAATTATTATTTTCTACATTAATAATTATATTTATATACCAATAATATTTAAATTAATTATATTTATATTTTAAAGGAGAAATTTTAATACAATTGTTCTTTGTTTTTTAATCACGTGTTATATAACTCCTACTAATTTTATTTAACTTATAAGAATCCGTACAACACACGGGATAATGCTAGTTTAGGAATAACGACAAATCAAAAATATAAAATATTTATTTTCTTGTTACACCAATTTAACCGAAGCAAGTTCGAACTTAATTACACTTTCCAAGCAAATTGAAATTGTGGATCGGAGAAAATTATTCTGAAATAGCATACTTACAGAATCAAAATTACAACAGCACAAATTAATATCTAAATTATTAGCGGAGGTATAACTATAACCAACGCCCTTAAAGGATGTCTTCACACAACACTTAGGAACATAACTTGACCTCAAAGTTGAGAAAGGAGATTGATCATGGACATTCGTGGTCTGTACATTGCTTCCAATGGCTTAGCCTTAGACAAAGTTAAACCTGCAACTTCTTCCATATCCACTAATTCAGGGCCTTCTCTTTCCCACTCAAA
>JBBMKE010000009.1:8067524-8080461 GCA_037834125.1 Lippia alba | reverse complement strand
TTTGTCGTCGGAAAAGTTTCGAACCCGAAATTGCTAGTGAGGGTCACATATTGTCCCGATTTTGTATTTTTCCCTTAAGCCTAATTAAAACTTAGTCCACGATTTTCAGAAAATTACAAATTAGTCCCTAACTTTTGAGAACCGTTTGTGGTCCTTAGGATTCCATTATGTCATTCCCAAAATACCCATTATTTATTGTTAAAATCATATTTTGTAGGGACCTGTTTGTTATATTTGTAAACTTTAGGGATGATTTTGTAATTTTGATCATATATTTAATGTAACATTCATAAAACTGTCAGGGACGTAAGTGTACTTTTACAAATTCCATTAAGGGACATCAGAACAAACAAAATTTACAGAGACTAAAATATAATTTTTCGATAATAATGAATTGTGTTGTAATTAGGTCTAAATACAGGGTAGTTAGATGTAATTATCCCAATTAATTATCAAGATTTTTGCTCTCTTTGGAAAACGGAGAAAACCCTAGGGGAATCTGAACAAATCTGTCATTACCGTTCCTAGGAGCCTGTTTGAAGCTTGCGTTAGAGACATTGGGCAAAGATAAAGCTAGTAGATCTTTAGATTTGAATGTGTTAGGTGAGTCAAGTTTAAAACATGCATGAAGCCCTTATTTTCCAAAATTTTTGGTTTCAAAGCTTGTTCCCTTAAAATCTGTGTTTTGACGTCAGATTATAGATTTTTGCATTTAGGGTTTCGTTATTGTTCCTGAGGTTACCATTTTTGTCAATCGGGACTTTAAGAATCTTGATTTAGTGGTGTTTTTTTCTATTTTTTTGTGCAAAAAACCTATCCTATATTTGCGTGGTCATCTTTTCCGAGATTTTGGAATTTTCTTTTGTGGTAAAAAAACCCCCAATTTTTGGGGACTAGGTTCTTGGTTGTTTTAGTTGTTTTATTTCTTTGCTGGAATAACGTCAGATAGGACTTCCACCTTAGTCCTTCATTACAAGGATTAGATTGCAAGTCTTTTCGACATTGAACCAAATAAGTATACTACCTTTAATTTGAAGGCTGATATTAAAGAACTTTTCAAGATATAGATGATGGTCCTTTCACGATAGTAGCATCCACATACAATGATAAGTGTAGGAGGAAGGTGCACTACAACAGAAATCCTATATTATGACACATGTATTGTGACATTTTAAATTTGTGTCTTAATATCCTATTAATTGAGACACGTTATACATAGTGTCACTATAAATATTATTATTTAATATATTTTATTCAAAAAAAAGAATGTTGGCGGTAAATTTTTGGCTCTACAGTTACCGCTAAAATAGAATTCCTCCCTCACTTTCTCTCAAACCTCAAATTCCTAAAAAAAACACCCAATTTCTTCCGCAATTTTGGCTCCCACTATTACCGCTAAAATAGAACCTTCTCCCTCTCAAACCCCACAATCCTGATAAAACGCCGAATTTCTTCTGCGGAGCTTCAGTTTGGAAAGAAAATCTGCTCTCCGCGGTTCTGATAGCGACATGCCCATCACACATAGACTGGATTTGAGTTTGTTTGAAGCACATTTGTAAGCTGGTATTTTGAACAAGGGATTTCTTAGTCTTACTCCTTTTTAAGGTTTTCTCTGTGAGGGTTTTGTATTTCCTACTTTTTCAGCATTAATGTCTTGTTACTTGGATTGAGTGTAATACTATACAAATTTCTTCTTAATCATATTAGGAAATTACTTTGATTTCAGATAATTAGAATATCGCTTCTTCCAAATTCCAAAACTTTCTTTTCTTGCTTGGCCCTCCCGCAGAACAGAGCCCATAAAGGTACAATCTTTTCTTCTTTCTTTTATATTTTAATTTTATAGTTTTTATATTTTATTTATTACATTTATACTTCTTTTTTTCTTAAATTGTTCTCCGACTCTGTTGGTTATGCATATTTGTTGGAATTTCTTGTGAATTTTGTTGATCAGTGGATATTTTGATCGTTTGTGCTCTTAATTTGGAGAAAGGGAATGTGATTTATGAAAAAAGATTAGTTATTGTATATGGGTTTTTGGTATTTGATTAGAATTTTATTTTTTCTTGAATTTCTTATTTTTTATTTGTTCTATATACTATAATGGTTTCGAGTCGGGTCACGTCGAACCTTGAAGAGGTAAAATTCTAGTAGGCGATGGTTTAAACAAATAGGAAATCCTGAATTTCTTGTGACTTCATGTATATTATTATGTTTAGTTTGTTTTGGTTGGATGAGTTTTAAGCTAATTGAAAAAGTGAGAAATCTGAGGTATTTAATATTTGGAGTGATCTAATTTGGGCCTTTTTGCACGTTGGAGTAAATGTTGAAAATTATTACTGTAAACACTCAGGGCATATGTAGGTTTTATAATCTGTCACAGAGATAAGCAACTATGTATAATTATGCATATATTGGAATATATCATATAAGTGTAAAAGTTTCAATGAGACTCTTCATGAAGGAAGTAGTTATTATTGTGAAATCTAGATTCTTGTGATGCACTTATGTTCAATGTTTAATCAATGTTTGCAGGATCGTGGACCATTTTCTGTTGGATTTTGATTATCATTGATATAATACTTCCAAATCAAAGTCGCCAACGAAAAGTTGTTTGTAGAACCAAATTTTATTGAGGTATGTTATTTAATTGCTCACAATAGTTTCTTGAAATTTGTTGATATTTATTACACAATCTTGAACTTTTAACTAATAAAAACTTAACATAAGTCGTGGTTTCTGATAGCATGAACCTTTTATGCATTTTTGTTTTTAAATTTTAATTGTATTCTCTAAATTAAAGTACATTTTTTTAGTATAGGGATTAGCTAATGAAAACTTCGTATATCATTCTTGAAAATCTTAATTAGTCCAGATTATGATAAAACTAAATAACATAGTTTGATACATGAATTCCCATTTCAATGTGATTTTTTGTGAGGATTACGTGAAAACTTGATACAAATTCTCACCTTAGTATGCATAAAATGTTTATCTAAACTAATTCTAACTGGTAAATTCAAAATTACGATTGTGAAACCGGTGTTGCCCTTTAATAAGGTTGTTTGTCGATGGATCGGGTTGGGATCAGATTAGAGAAATCGAATAGGAATCCAGAAAAATCTAATAAAAAAATAGTTCCAGAAATAAAAAATAAAAATTTCATATTTAATTATTCATTAATTTTTGGGAACATTATTATAGAAATTGACGAGATTGTATTTAAGGATAGTATCGAAATAGGTTTAGGAGTGGTGGCTAGGAATTCGAAGAGCTCTTGAATCCAAGGGCCTTCCAGAAATTTGAAATTCATGATGATCATTGTAGTAATAGCAGCAGTCACACTTGTTTGTGACTTTGGGTGAAGGAGAATTGTGCTAAAAGGGGACTACCTAAACATAATCAATCCAATTTACACTAAAAAATTTTAGTTCAACATTAATTTCAGTTCTACAAAAATTTTAGTTCAACATTAGCAGCAGTCACACTTATTTCTAGCATTCAACATTAATTTTAGTTCTTCTGTTTTCGTAAACCAAAATTTTAAAGTTTTAAAAGATGATAGGAATTAAGATCAAAGAAAATCCAAACTGAAAAGGGGCAGTTTATATTGTTACACTTATAGATAACACAAACAACCAAATATTATTAATTCTACAATAGATATTATTAATATAAACAAACTGAACTAAAGTGATAGTTATTTTGAAATAGCATTCTTGTTTCTTAAATCTCTATTAGGCAAATGATAGTTGTTTTTGAAATAGAACTATGGACAAGACATGGATGAATCTCCCAAGGTCGAGCCTTGAATTTAGAGAAGGAGTCAAATACTTTCTCAATTTCGCACTTAAGAATTCAGAAAATGGACTCATTTTGTGCCCTTGCAAAAAGTGTAAAAATGCTACATGTAGAAGACCCGATATTGTGGAAGGGCATTTGCTTTGGGAAGGTTTCTTAGATGGATATACTAAGTGGGTTCTTCATGGTGAGTTGTATCATAAAGGATCTCCTCCAAAGTATTCATATGAAGGGTTAGACACAACTGACAATATGTATGACCTCCTACATGATACATTTAGAACGCCAAATGAGGCTAACTTTAGTGGGAGTGAGTTACCAATTGAGATAGAAGAGCCTAATGAAGAAGCTGAAAAGTTCTATCGACTTATGAAAGATGCTGAACAAGAATTATGTCCGGGTTGTCAGAATTTTTCAAAACTGTCATTCATTGTTAGATTGTTGCAAATCAAATGTCTTGGTCACTGGAGTGATAGCTCCTTTACCATGATGCTTGGTTTGTTAAAAGAGGCATTTCCTGAAGGTGCTCAATTACCCGAAAATTATTATGAATCTAAAAAGATGATGAATGATTTGGGTCTACATTATAAAAAAATTGATGCATGTAAAAACGATTGCATATTGTATTGGGGCGTGGATGAAAACAAAACTAAGTGTGATACTTGTGGTGAATCCCGATGGAAGGTTCAAGAGGATGAAGTTAATTCTTTTGATGCTTCTTCTTCTAAAATGAATGCAAAATCGAAGAAAGGAAAGAAAGTACCAAATAAGGTTATGTGGCACTTTCCTTTGAAACCAAGGCTGCAAAGGCTATTCATGAATGCCAAAACAGCTTCTCTTATGAGATGGCATGCTGAAAAACGCCCTAAAGATGGTGTCATGAGACACCCGGCTGATTCACCGGCTTGGCACACGTTAGACCACCACTATCCTGATTTTTCTCAAGAATGTCGTAATGTTAGGTTGGGTTTAGCAACTGATGGTTTTAATCCATTTAGAACGATGAATGTTGCTTACAGTACATGGCCGATTATTTTAGTTCCATACAACTTACCACCTGGGGAGTGTATGAAAAAGTCATTTCTTATGTTGTCCATTCTCATACCTGGCCCCAACCAACCCGGCAATGACATTGATGTGTATCTGCAACCACTAATTGCAGAGTTAAAAGAGTTATGGCTTGAGGGCGTGATCACGTATGATGCTCTATGTAGAAAGAACTTTAAATTACGTGCAGCTTTATTATGGACTATTAGTGATTTTCCTGGTCTCGCCACCGTGTCTGGATGGAGTACTAAAGGAGCATATGCCTGCCCGGTATGTCAAAAAGATACCAACTCAATGTGGCTTGATGGTTCTCGAAAGTTTTGTTATATGTGTCATCGTATTTTCCTTCCTCGAGATCATTCGTATCGTAAAGAAAAAGGATCATTCGATGGCAGTGAAGAGCATCGAAAAGCACCTCCTTACTTAAGTGGCTCCGCAATTTATGATGAAATAAAAGACTTTGAGATAAAATTTGGAAAAAAAGTGGGTGATTTAAATCTACCATATGGTTGGAAGAAGAAAAGCATTATGTTTGAGTTACCGTATTGGGAAAAGAATTTGGTACGCCATAATCTCGATGTCATGCACATTGAGAAAAATGTGTGTGATAAGATTTTGCATACATTATTAGACTCTGATAAGTCTAAGGATAATCATAAGGCCCGTTTAGATTTGCAGAATATAGGTATAAGACCTGGACTTCATCCTTTTTACGATGAACTTGGTCGGGAATGGATACCAACTTCTTCATTTGCTTTTGATAAAAAGGAAAAGGAAACATTCTGTAAGGTTTTGAAAAAGGTAAAAGTTCCTGATGGTTCAAATATATCAAGGTGTGTTCAAACCAAACCACCTAAGATTTTTGGTCTTAAAAGTCATGATAGCCACATATTGATGCAACAGTTGTTGCCATTATCACTACGCAAACTACTGCCCAAGTCCATACGTTCTCCTTTGATTCATTTGTGCCGTTATTATAGAGATTTGTGTTCTAAATCACTTCATCATTATGACTTGGATCGGATGGAAAGAGATATTGCAGTTATCCTTTGTCAATTGGAAAAAATATTTCCTCCAGCATTCTTTGATATTATGGTACATTTAACTGTACATTTGGTTACTGAGGCAAGGTTAGCAGGCCCTGTTCATTATCGTTGGATGTACCCGATCGAAAAGTAAATTTACTTTTATTTTTATAAATTTTTATTGTATCAACATATTGAAAATACTTTAATATTATTTTTCTTGCGTAGGTACTTAAGCACATTGAAATCTTATGTCCGAAATAGGGGGCGCCCGGAAGGATCAATTGCAGAAGGATATTTGGCTGAAGAGTGTTTGACATTTTGTTCTCTATATTTGGACAATCATGTCGAAACACGGCTTAATGGTGTTAGTAGAAATGATGAGGGAGAAAAAGATAGTTCACAAGGCTTACAAATTTTTTCTATGCCTGGCCGTCCATTATGGAAGGGTGAAGCAACTGTTTTGGACAGGGATACCTTGATAAAAGCACATCGCTATGTGTTATTTAATTGTGAGGAGATCACATCATATAGAGAGTAAGATATTTTATTATGCTTATTTCAGTATTTTTAAATAGGTTATTTGTTGCGTGATAAATTGTTATTATGATGCAGTCAACATGAGGCATTTGTTAGAAGAAAGAAACATCGTTCCAGAGAGCATGAAATTAAGAGAAATCATAGCGAACACTTTGCTTCTTGGTTTGTGGATCATGTGAGTTCGCATTCAACTATATTTGTAATATTAATTTGTCAGTTGTACAATTTGTTAAATTCAAATATATATTTGTTGTGTGTGTATTTTGTAGGTTCAAAGGGTGGATACGAACGAAGATGATCCTAAGAGTGTTGATATCAAATGTCTTGCAAATGGACCACTTCCTGTCGGGATGAGATATAAAGGATATATAGTAAATAGGTTTCGATTTCATACTACAGAAATTGAGAAAAAGAGAAAAACTCAGAATAGTGGAGTAATGGTTAATGCAACTACGACAAGTTTTGCAAGCAAAAAGGGCAAGACACCTATTTTAGCGGAGATGGCTTATTTTGGGATCTTGAAGGACATAATTGAGTTAGATTACACTAATGGGAGAAAGGTAGTACTGTTCGATTGTAATTGGGTATCTAAGGGAAAAAGACTAAAAGAGGATGAGGATGGATTCATCTTAACCAATTTCACAAACATAAAGCGCCAAAATGAGCCATTTTCCTTTGCATCTCAAGTGCAGCAAGTGTTTTACGTGGCGGATCCCTTTGATAATGATTGGCATGTTGTTATTAAAACCAAAGCAAGAGAGAAATTTTATGAAGACCAAGACTTTTCAGCCGATCATGTTGAGAATATTTTGCAAAGTGAAGCCTCTACTTACCACCATGTTAACGAGGATGAAGATATAGTTTGGGTTAGAGAGGGGGTCGCTGGAATTCCAGTAGATAGTTTAGATTAATATATTTAAATGATCAATCCACTATAGATTTTATTATCCTCATATTTCACCTTCTGTTAATGTTTAGACTATTATAATTTTATTTGGTCTAGTTTAATTTCTTTATGTTACAACTACAGAACTATCTTGCTGACATTTGAGGAATATATATCATTTTTTTGTTGTTTTTGTAGTATGACAGATTCTACAGGTTAGACAGAAGAAGAATCAACGGAACCACCAACAACTTCAGTTGAACTTGACCGAGATGTGTGCTACTAGGCAACAGGAAAATGAAAGTAAGTCTTTGATTTGTTTCAATTATTTATTTTGAAGCTTTATGTTCTACTTATTTGAGAACTTTTATTATTTGTAGATAGTGATAAGGAAAAACATAAAACTAGAGGAGCTACTCATATGCCTCGTGTGTGGGCAAGAACAACTCGCAAAGAGGTTCAATTCAACAAACTTGGGCAGCCTGTCGGTATAAACAAAGGGGAGTTTGTTGAGTTTCTTGGTACCATAGTCAGAAATGGATCGCTAATCCCTTTAGATATAAAAGATTGGCTTACAGTGCCACAATACCGCAAAAGAGCTGCAATTGATTTGATTAAGGTAATAATCTAAATATAATTTATTCTACTTGTTATATCTAGCTCATTTGATTTACTTACCATAGATTTCTAGTAAAAAAACTTGTTATACATTATGGCTGATCTATTAGGGAAAATTTGATCTTCCCCCTGGATTTGAAGTCTGGACTTTAAAGAGTTTAGGAAAAAAGTGGAGGAGTTGGAAAAGTAGAGTTAAGATCAAATACTTCGACGAAAATAAATCAATTGAGCAAAACATGCGGAAACGGCCTGATTCGGACGATGAAAGAATTTTTCCCGATCAATGGAAAAATCTGGTAATAATGTGGAGTTCAATGGAAGCACGGGTAACAAATATTTTTCATGAAATATAGCTCAAGTTAAATTATTAATTTTATGCAAGTTCCTTATTCTTGTTGTTGTTTTTATGTAGACAAAAAGTGTTAAAAATAAAGAGCACAGGACACAAAAGAAAATGAATCACTATACCGGAAAGAGAAGTTTTGCTGAAGTTTCTGATGACATGAAGGTTGTAAGTTTAAACGGTTATTTTAATAATTAATGCATATATCTTAATCTTTGTAATTGTTATTGTAGAATACAAAGATAGCCGAAAGAGAAAGAGAACGTGATATTGGTGAAGAAATCAATGATCAACAAGATATGCAGGATGATATAAATGACTATGATCCAAGTAGAGTTGATCTTTTTACAAAATGTTACACTAAAGATGGGAGTTCATCAAACTCATTTGTTTCACAGTCATTGGTAAAAGTTTCTTATTGTCTAACTATTTTATTTTGTTTCAAGATATTTATTTGATAAGTTATTTATGATATTAGTTTTTCATTTTGCAGATGAATATGATAGAATTGAGAAATAACTTATCACAAGGTTCCAAAGATAATGGTCCAAATGACACATTTTCTCAAGTATTAGAGGAGAAAGAAGGAAGGGTACTCATGTATGGCCTTGGTGTATCACCATCTGATATATATGGGGCCATACCTAGTCGAGCAACTTGCCAGAGAATGAACATAGAGTACCAAAATCAGATTGAAAAGCTAATTAAAAGAGTCGATGACCAAGACAGAGAAATCAATGAATTGAAAAGGATGAATATGCAAAGAAGTTCGGATGTTTCTCCCTTACAAGTGTCTCGAGTTCCATCATCATCTTTTGAACATTTGCCATCGTCCAACTATCAATCAACATCAATTATTAACAAAAGGACTCTAAAGGTACTCACTATGAACTTTACTCTAAACATATTCTTTTCATTACTTAGTTGTGTTTCAAATTGGTGTTATTTAATATCATGTATTAGATATGCTTATGTGGCAATTAACTAGAATTGATGTCTACTTGAGACTTGCTTTGATAGTGAACAAAATACACATTTCCCTCGTTTATTTTATTAGATGATGCAATCTCACTGATTGTGAATTAATATTGAGCCAAAGCAGGTGGTTTGGAATGTTGCAAATAAAATTATAAATTTTTACAAGTATTGATTGTGCTAACTAAGAAGGTGTGCAACAATCAATATGTTTTTATCAAAATGTTAAGATGGATTTAAGAATCATTGCTTTGTTGACAGGCCTGCTTAAATTTTCATGCGGTGTGTTAAAGATAGTGTATTTCAATTAAATTTTGTATAGAGCTATTAACTAACAACTGAATCTTTAATTAATTTGTATTTACTGAAATAAGTGTGCTTGTGTACAGGCTTTATGTATATGGTATTCTTCCTAGTTGTTACCACTATTTACTTATGAAAATTATGAGACTTACTATGTTTTTATATCTTTTTTGTATCTTGCTTGGATTTTGAGTGAAAGTGAAAAATTAAGCTTTAATGCTAAATTTGATAATTATTTTTTGGTGCAAGGTATACATTTGGTTTTCGTCATTTGCTTTATCAACTTGGAAATATGTATACTATAATTTGTTTCCAAATTGTAAATTGAAAATACAGGTTTGGACAACGGTCAAGTTAATAAGTATGTTTGATCCATCAAAAATTGTAGCAGTTGGACGCGTTGAAGGTTTAGAACCATCAAAACTTGTTGGGCAAGAAGAGTTGGGAAAGAATTGGTGTGAGGTGAAAATAAATGTAGCATTGGAGTTTGGTGAAAAGTTGATTCGACCCTTTTATGAATTCACGACTATTGGGGAAGTTGTGGGTAAAGCTATTGCTTGGCCAATCGATTTGGTTAGTATTACTTTGTTTAGTTTCATAGTATAATAGTAATAACTATAATCAATTTTGTTGTAGTTTTCACTTTGTTATTATTCTTAATTCAAATAAAAATCTGACTATTGGTATGTTGAATTTGTTGTAGGTACTAATGGAAGATTGGTGAGAAAGAATCGGTAAATTTGAAGGTACTGCAAAGGAATCAAAGAGAATCTAGACTTTTTATTTTGATCTCTTAATTTTCTAGGTAGACTTCTATGTTTTAGTACTTAGAGATATTTTCCTGTGACTATCTTTTTGCATTTTATTTCTATCATGTAAATTATATATTATTATGAACAAGTAATAGAAAAGATGCTAGTAATTCATGTTTTAATGTTATGGCGTACTATTAATATATATATTATATAAGTTGTAACTAATTGTGGTATGTGTTTAATAAATAAAAAATATAAATTAAAAATATTTATATTTTTATTCATTTTATGTTATGTGACATAAGAAAATGTCATAATATTTGAAGTATTAAGACACTATAAGGTGTCATTAAAAGTTACTTATTGTGACATTAAAAAGCATCTAATTATTCAAGAATTAAGACGAAAAATATGTCTCTAAATCCATCTATGGTGACACTATGTTGTGTCATATATATTGGTAGTTTTTATAGTTGGAAAATTATTACGTGACACCTAAAAGTGTCACAACATGAATGTTATAGTGACATTATGAAATGACACATATTTGCATATATTGAGACATTTTAAAGTGTCACAATATCTTTTTGAGGCACCTTCCTACGTGACACTGTTTGCTAGTGTCACAATAGCTTAAGTGTTACTATATCCATTTGTTGTGTCATTTTACTGTGTCACAATAGGTATTTTTTCTAGTAGTGGTGGCAAGTGACTTTGATGAGTTAATTATGTTTAACATATATAAACTTTGGTGATGATGCGTTTGATGTTGTTGAGATCCAACATCCCACATTGGAAAATGACCAAATTTTCTGCTAGTTAATAAATGTGAAACTAACCCTTACCTCATGAGCTAATTTTTGAAGTGAGTTAGGCCGAGCATATATAAACTTTCACATGGTATCGGAGCAGGTTGTTTCCTGTTAAATTGTCCCAGTGACCCAGGGTATCACGTTTCAGGGTAGACCCCCAATTATTCGGGCATGAACGTGCGGGTTTCATGCTCCAGGTTAAATCTCCGATTCTTCGGGTCTGGGCATGCTTAAATTGGGGTTCACGTTTCAGGGTAGAACCCCGATTGTTCGGACCTGATGTGCATCGAATTGGTCTTGGATTTCACGTTCCAGTGTAGATCCTCGATTGTTCGGGCCTGACGTAGGCTTGGGTGTGGGGGGGAGGTGTGTGTTGAGAACCCACGTCCCATATTGGAAAATGATCAGGGGTGTGTTGAGATCCCACATTGGGAAATGATCAAACCTTGTGCTAGTTAATAAATGCGAAACCACACTCATGAGGGGGGGGGGGGTGTTGAGATCCCACATCCCATATTGGAAAATGATCAGGGGTGTGTTGAGATCCCACATCCCACATTGAAAAATGATCAAACCTTGTGCTAGTTAATAAATGTTAAACCAACCCTCACCTCATGAATTAGTTTTTGAGGTGAGTTAGGCCGAGTATATATAAACTTTCACAGTAGTTCGTCACAAATACCAATCAGCATGAAGATTAGGCAAACACTTCCTCAAATGCCTTTTATTTTATTTTATTATCAGATTCAAAAGCAGAGGAGAAAATCATTGCAAAACAATATTTAAACGGAAATCAGGTACGGGGAGATACGATTTTCAGACAACCATGAAAGCGAAGACTTCATTCAAATCTGCGAAAGAAGATTCACCATGCTTGCCCGAGGCAAACACCTAGCAATTAATGGTTCAGCCTTGCATGCAAGGATTCCAGTGTTTTCAGCCATATCCTCCAAATAATGACTTATTGTTTGCCAATCAAAGCATTGAATAAGTGATCCCAATGCCAGGCCAATCATACGCATCGCGAATGCTTCTCCAGGGCATTTTCTCCTCCCTATCCCGAAAGCCAGATTCTTAAACCCTTCTTTCACCATCTTACCTTCTTCCGTCGTAAACCGTTCAGGTTTAAACAGTTTTGGATCATCCCAAACCTCGGGATCATTCTGCACAGCCCACACGTTGACGTATAGAGTCGTGCCTCGTGGCACATGAAAACCTCCAATGGTGCAGTCCTGCGAGGGCTCCCGAGGCAGGAGCAAAGGACTTGAGGGGTTCAATCTAAGTGATTCCTTTATAACGCAATGGAGGTATGGAAGCTCAGAAAGGTCAGAATCATTAATCAGGCGGTTCCCTACGTGCTCATCTATCTCACTTTGAACTTGTTTCAGGATTTGAGGGTGGTTGAGGAGAAGTGTCATTGCCCACTCCATTGTTGCAACTGAAGAACCAGTGCCGCCTTGAAGAAGTGGCTACGAGAAATATAAACAGTTAATTAAGGACAGGAATCATGGTACCCAACTCATTAATCGGCCGCAACGCATTAATAACTAAAGAAATACCAGTGCAAACTAACATAGCTAAATTTAAATCAGATTCTTAATTCACTTGGTGAAATGAGATACTTTTCCTAGAATGCCATCACTAATTAAGTACCATTTATTTCGTGCATATAATATGGGAAAAATTACATTTGACTACCTTACATTTAGGCCTAATTATAATCTAGTCCACGATTTTTAAAAAATTACATTTTAGTCCTTATAATTTTGTTTGATCTGAGGTCCCTTAACAGAATTTGTAAAAGTACATTTATGCCCCTGACGGTTTTATGA
>JBBMKE010000009.1:8025176-8038455 GCA_037834125.1 Lippia alba | reverse complement strand
TGACTTATGTGATATAGGGCTCGTTTCATGAACCATTTCACCTAAATGGTAGAGTCCTAAAGTCATCAGGATTAGGGAAGTTTTAATACATGCACAGTTAAAGTAAACGCAAACTCAAACAAGAGCATATAAAGAGGTGTTGCCTTAATTCGTTATTTTATTCAAAGAAAGCGGATATACAATCGGCTTTCTAGGGCACTATTCCTAATATATATCTCCTCCTGAAGTTCAGATATGCGAAAGATATCACCGTGGAAGAAGCGATCGCGTCAATTAGCCCAAACATCACAGGCTTTGTCCATCCAAAGCACAGATTGAGCAATTGAAGGGGAAACGCCACGAGAGAGCCAAGATAATACCATCGTGTTGCAACGGATCCACACAAAAAGAAGGAGATCTATGGATGCAGGCATCGGAAGAGCGCCGGAAACGAAATCGAACTTGTTCTTCGACTGGAGAGCCATCTTAACTCATCGTGCCCTAGTATGGTAATTACTTCCATCAAGTGGTGGAGATACGAGAATCAAACCAGGATTCTCGTTAGAATGTAGAAAGTAGGGACTAGAAGTGGTGAGGCGAGCTTCAGCAGCAGCGATGGCGTCTACGAAAGCCATGGATCGAAGACGAAGATCAACAATCAGAGTAATAGACAAAATTAATCGAAAAATTGAAGAAAATGCAACCAGAAATCAAGATCGGAGAAGGAATTGATGAATAATCGACGAAATTGGGTATACAGAATCTATATCTGATACCATGAAGTATCGAGAGCAGAGAGCATGAGAGGAATTGGGGAAACATTTTCTGTAATTAGATTACTGAGAAAGGAGCTAATAGTTACATATATATAGATACATGGAAGCTACATTCTGCTCCATGTGCACACGAGAGGTTAACCCTAATTAACCTCAACCCAACTAATTAAGACTAAGTGTGTGTTTAACATATAATTAGGCATGTAATTTAGGCGGCAACACACCACATTTGGAAAAGTTTCGCCGCCGCCTCATAACGCCACTTTATGGGGATCGTGTACAAAAAATTTCTCTTTATTATTATAATGCAAGGTTAGTGTATTTTTATTCCTCTCTCGCTTTAGGGAGTACATGAATAGTGAATAAGATCCCTATCTCGTGACCTCTCCTCCTACGACCATCAACCCTCTGACCTTAACATTTGTTGCCACCCCTAGGCATAGGGTAAATGACTTTGAAGCATCGTGTCTAGGTATCCATGAGTTCTTCCACACCCCGATATGAGAACCCGACCTTAGTCTCCAATTGGAGCCCCTCCTAATGTCATCCAAGGTCCGAACAACACTCCTCAATGTGTAGGGAGGTCTATATCCAGCTGGGCTGGAAAACTACATTTAAAAAAATACCTCGTTTTTAGAATCTTCTTCAACAACATATGAGGCTCTCAGATCAATCTGGAATTTGATTTTAAGATGATTGTTAATGAGAATATTTGCCACAAACTTCTAGTCCGATTAATATTATTATATTCATTAAGACCAGTTAATTAATTTTAACTTCCAATCAAACTTTAGGGCTAATTCCGGTTATCCCCTGTCCTTTGGGGAGTTTTGCACTTTCCCTCCTATATTTTGATTTTTAGCATTACCTCAGTAGCCTTTGAAAAATGTCACACTTAATCTCTTGCAACAAACTTTAACAAAACAAATCTATACAAAGTTGATCTAAAATATGTTGATATTATACACCAATTATTGAAACTCTCGAGCAAGGAACACAACAATGATCTCAAAATCAAAATCTGACAACCAATGAAACAAAAATCATCAGTTAAAGACGACGCATGACAAATTAATGAAGCTCTTGGCGGCTAATAGGGTCGATTGGGTTGTGAACTTTGTTCTCCTTGGAGAGACGAACACGATGGCGGTAGCCTTGAAACTTGGGTCTCCATGACGGAGGAGAAATCAATGGTCAAAACTTTTTAAAAGGATTAAGTGTGATATTTTTAAAAAATTCGGAGAGTGAATACTAAAAATCAACGCATAGGGGGAAAAATGCAAAGACCCCCAAAGGATAGGGGGCTGACTGGGATTAACCCTAAACTTTAAATATGGAGTATGTAAATTAATACAAAATATAAACGAGTTTATTGCACCAAAAATCCTATGATATACCTAATTAGCATTCCGAACCTTATGATTTGAAATGTCTCAAAGTGAACCCTATGATTATATTAAATTAGCACTAACTTATCACTCAAAACTCTACGATCGTGACAACACGATTGTATGGTTTTGAATGCTAATTTAATACAATTACAGAATTTGCTTTGAGATATTTCGATAATACTACTGTATGGTTTTGAAACAATCACATAATTTACTTTGACATATTTCAAATCACAAGTTTTGTAGCGCTAATTAAGTAAATATAAACTAATAAGTAAAATTGTACATCTTTGTAATTTAAATACTATTGAGATTTATACTCTCAAATCGGTTCTCCGGAGTCCGGACAATACACAGACTCGATAATCAAAATACGAAGAGCAATGCTCCGGGCAATTGGAAAAATGGCGGAGCACCCGCGTCTCATCCTTCGGAATTTCCTCGCGCTTGATATCTGCAAGATGTCTCTCTCTCTCTCTATATATATATATATAAAAGAGAAAATTGTTATTTTAATCCCGTAATGTAAGCACTTTTCGATTTTGGTCCCAACCATTATTGATTTCGCAATTTACGTCCCATAAAGTCATTTTTTTGCAAATTTAGTCCCACCGTTAATTTTTCCATTAAAAATATTGCAATTTGACCCTTGTAGAATCATGTTAGCTCATTAAACCCCTAAAAAATAAAAAAACTATACAAATATCACTTTAAAATATACATATTTAACATATACATAATATACATATATTGAAAAATAAAAAATACATAATATTAAAAATCACTTTTATATCTTTAAATATATATTAAAATATACATATAAATGAATAATTATTATTTTTCAAAATATTATTAATAAATAAAAATATATGTATATACAATTATTTATAGGTATATATACTACATAAATATATACATACATAATATTTATATGTATATACAATTATTTGTAGGTATATATACTACATAAATATATACATAATACAATATTTTATATTTATATATTAACATATTTTAAACCCCCCAATCTTCTTCTTCCCCAATCCCCACCCAAACGTCGTCGGCACCATCTCCACGCCACCCCCGCCATTCTTTTTCTTCTCCACCCAACACCAGACGCCGCCACCACCTTCCATCCATAGCAGACGCCACCGCCGTCCATCCACACTAGATGCCGCCCCCCAACACAAGCCGCCACCACCTTCCATCCACAACAGACGCCACCACCTTCCCCCATTCTTCTCCTACCCCCAACACAAGCCGCCACCACCTTCCATCCACAGCGGACGCCACCGCCGTCCATCCACACAAGACGCCGCCCCCCCGCGGATTTGATTATTTATTGGTGGTTGTTGGTGGTTTGTTGGTAGTGGGCATTGGCTCTGAACAAGGGGCAGACGGCGGCGACGGTGGATCTGAGAAGTGGCAGCCCTGCCGACATAGCTGCCACCAGCCATTGTTGGGTTGGTTGGGGGTGAGATGTATAGAGAAGAGGGTATTTTTTTATCTTTTTTCAAAATTATGGGTTTAAAGTATATGTATGTAATATTTGAGGGGTTTAACTGAATATAAAATATTTGTAGAGGGGAAAAATTATAATAATCTTAACGGAATATGCCATTTAAAACGGAATAGTTAACAGAATATTAATGGTGGGACTAAATTTGCAAAAAAAGTAACTTTATGGGACTGAAATTGCGAAATCACTAATGATTGGGACCAAAATCGAAAAGTGGGTATATTATGAGACTAAAATAACAATTTCCTCTATTTTATAATTGATTTTTAACTTAGAAAGGGACTGTGATGGCATGTTGTACTTAATAGTCACCATTACTCAAAGACTTGATCAATGAACTCAATTTTAATTTCATTTCCCTTGTTTTTCTTCGTCAACCATTCAAAGAATATTCTATGGAGACTTATATTTGATACTATTGCAAATAAATCCTAACTACCTTAAAAATATATTGAGATGAAAATTCCTATATTTTGAAAATAAATGAAACATAAATTAAATAACCTATGTATGTGATCGTGTCAAAATCCGGTTATGTGCTGGACGGCGGATTAGGACTCCAAATCACCCAAGAATTTATAACGTGGAAGTGTTATGAAGTTCTCCTTAGCTGAAAGGGAAAGAACAAACGTGAACTCAAATGCCAAAAAGGGGAATGTGGGGGTTTGACCCTTTTTGACACTCCGACGCTCAAGTCAGGGACTAGTTCTGGGTCGGGAATGCAAGAGAGTGGAGTTCGGTTTGCACAGAAAAAGCGTAGTGTGGAAAGCTTACCTCTATCTCTAGGTGGAGATGGCTTATATAGGCGGTTGCTGCGTGCGAGGACACCTCCCAGTAAGTGTGGATCTTGGTCTGCTAAAGGTGGGCTGAGATGGTGACCGGAACAGTGCTTTCTGGCAAAAAGTATTGTACCTTCTATGCAGCCGCGCCGTAACAGTGTCCTTGGGAGGCCGCATTTAATGCGCATGGTGGCGGAGAGGATCTGCATTTAATGCTTACGTACGGAATGTCGTGGTCGATTTCGACGGTCCAGTTCGGTCGAGCGCGGAACCTAGGTCGCGACCGCTAGCCGCGTGAGAGATAAAGTTTGGCAGATTTCCCCAAGGGGTGGATCGATGGCGAGCTGTGCTCTGGGTCAGAGTTGTGGGGCGCCCCTATGTCCCCGTCAGCAGCCACGTGGTGCGCGCTGAGTGGGCCACGCGGGGGCTCCAATTTTCCCCTTATCAGATATATTTATAATTTTTTTTATTTTTATACAAAATATTTTATTTATATATAAAATAGATTTATTTAATATAGAATATAGTCGTATCGGAGCCGTCTTGTGTCCTAAAATTTTTCTGTGACACTGTATCGTGTCGTGTCCGTATCTCTGTGCCCGTGCAACATAGCATCATATTTTTATCAAATTAGGCCTAGAAGAGAATTTTAATCGGATATGGGTTCAAGGGATCTTCTACTTTGATGATTTTTTAAACTTGTTTTTAAGTGGTCCCTAAATTTTAACCCAACTGAGGAATCTTTAATAGTCCATCTATGCATAAAATTCTAGAGACTTCCTGACATGCTACATAAAGAGAAATTCACTTTTGAGTGTTGCTTCTAGAGTGGAACGACTCCTTTGTATAGATGAGCCAAATAAAATATATGCACGTACTTTAGGGGCTCGTGCATGTATTGAGATGGATCTAAAGAAGCCGCTACCAATGGCGTTTAGCTATACCTACTTGGACGAAACATGGATACAATACGTTGCATTTGAAAGAATACCAAAATTTTGTTTGCAATGTCAACGTTGGAGCTTCAGGATTGAGAAAATAAGAAGTAGAGGCTCAGCTTTTGAGTATGACTATAAGTTCAAGTGGAGTTAGATAATTTAGCCGAGAGATCCAATAAAATGTGGGAGGAATGAATTGACATAATAGTGGATGAGATTGTGGATCAAGCTTATTCGGTCAACCAAAAGAAGAAAAAGAAGAGAAATAGAACTAAGGAAATAATTTGAAATTAACTATTGAGACGGTAGAGAAAAATCAGGGTTCACCAGATTCGATTAAGGATAGGCCTGAGCCTAAACTAAAATAGTAATTGTTGAAGGTTTTGGGATATGCAATCTACCAAAGTATTTGTGAACTTGTCACTAACTAAGCTTCTATTGAAATGAACCAATATTTGACTGAGAGGCAGAATTGTCATTCTTTCTATAGGCCTCAGATATTGTCATTATTAGAGATACTAATATGGTAAGTTTAGAGGGACATTAAAAATAAAAAATAAAAAAAAATCTTTGGTTAAAGATATTAATGGAGTTGGACTCTGAAGAAGTTGAGTGTGTTAAAAAATATTTCAAAATATAGGGATTAGTTTTCAAGGATTTTATTATTTGCCTTTAATATATAGAGAAAAATATTTTGATAATTTAAATCATGATTTTCATGATGAAGGTTTAGACAGTCTAGATTATTATTCGTAAGGGAATATTTTTTAGACTATAATTTTAATTATTTGTTGTATTATATTTTTTGAGAAAATTGTATTTTTAGTCCCATAGGAAATAGGTCAAAATGTTTTTCATTCCACAATTTTTATATAGTCCTACCTATTTCTACTTTTAACATTTTTGGTACCAAAAGTTAAAAAATTGACAGAATTATTAGCGGTAGTCATTTGTCGTTAATTAATATATATACATAGATATATAATACATATATATTTATACAATATTTAAAGTATGTCTAATTAATTATATAAATTTTACAAAAAAACTCACCCCCACACCCCACCCTCCAAACCCCACACCACTCTCCAACATCCCTAAGAAGCTCTTTTCCAAGCTTCACTTGCGCTTGCCTCTGCCACCGATCACTCCCTCTCCCATCGAGCTGCCGCCGAAGCCATTTCCCTTGATCCTGCCGACATTGGGGGGCAACTGAGCGGCGTGGTGGAGGATCTAACAGAATAGGTGAGGGTATTTGAATCGAGAGGTGGGCGATGTGGACGGCGGTGGTGGCGACTTGGTGGGATGTGGCGGCGATGGTGAGTCGGGAGAAAGGGGATGTTTTTCTTTTTGAGATGTATTTATTAATTAATATAATTCATTTATCAAATACTAAGTTTTATATATAATAGAATCAGAAAATAATATAAAATTAAATATATTATTTTAACATACATTATAATTAGAGTAATTTTATGTTTTAATATTTAGGATTTATATACATTTTATTTGTTAATATAATATTTAATTACAATTAAAAAATTATTTGGAATAATATCTTAATTTTTGTTTATTATGTATATTTTGAAAATAATGTATAATATTATTTAGGGTTTTTATATATTTTTATCTATTAATATATTATTTAACTAGGATTAAAAAACCAAAATTTAGATAAATGTAAAACTCTTTTTAATACGCATATTGGAAAAAAGAAAGAAAGAAAGAAATTATATGTTATGTTTAACGGACACTTAACAAAGGTTAAGACTAATTGTGAAAGTTTTGTTTTTTGGGACAAAAATGTTGAAAATAGATATATAAATATTGTGGGACGGAAAAAAAATTAGACCTATTTCCTATAGGACTAAAAATACAATTTTCTCTATATTTTTTCTATAGAGAGGTGGTTTTTCAATAAAATTATCTTTTATTTTTGTGTTAAAAAAAAAAAACCTTTGCATGCGTGCAACAAAGAATAAAATTGCACGGCAGTACCATACCGGCCCACCACCAAGTGGTGTAATTTAGCGGTTCAGCGCTACGCTAGCCATAGTTCTCTGTCGCAGTCGCGGGGAACGGAACGGAGGCCACCGTTCCAGTTCTGTTGCAATGACGCGGAACGGTCGCGGCAAAATCGCTGCTACTTGTTAAAAAGGTATAGAACATCCCAAGAAAATGTTTAAAACTTATTTATCAAATTTATGATAACATTACTTTGTATTATATTTATATTTGTCAATTACATTATATTTGTTATCCGCAATAACATCTAGTGTCATTTCCTTTCTCGTTTCATTATTTCTTTCTCAATTTTCAAAAATGTGCTTTTTCATCATTTTTCGAATTTCATTGAGAATATTTGTTGAATATTCTACTTGTCCACTCACATGTGCCAATATGTTGTTTCAATCTTGTTATTCTTTTGTTAATAATTTTGTTATAATATTTACATTTTATATTCTTAGGATCTTTGTAATAGGTTCACAAAAAAATTTTCCAATATCACATTTTGGAGGCATCTAAAAATGATTAATAATATCATATATGCAATATAATTCAATTAAATATATGTTATAATTAAATAAAATTATATATGAATTAAAATAAAATAACAAGCTCAAGGTTTTTAAAAAATAATAAAAAAATAAATATATAAAAAAAACTTCATACACAATTACTAACCATTCAAAAAAGCAGTCCATTAAATAAAAAATGTAGCCCATTAGTCAATTTTATACTTTGGCCCATTAAGCTTTATTAATTAAATGAAAAATCTATTTTTATCTATCTATCTATCTATCTATCTATCTATCTATCTATCTATCTATCTATCTATCTATCTATCTATCTGCCGTCTTCCTCCTGTTCTGCAATGGCATTTCTGATTGTCTTTTATCTATCCGTCCTCTTCTTTCCCATTTCTTGCTGTTCCGTTCCGCTTCCGCCACTATAACGCCGCGGAACGCCGATCCATGGCATAGAAACGCTGCTCCAGGTGAATAGACGTTCCACATCGGAACAGCGGAACGGAGGCGGCCGTTTTCGTTCCGGAACGGCCGTTCCACCCGTTCCAACACCGTTTCCGACAAACCATGATGCTAGCTTAACCTGAGGTTTCAAGTTCGAGTTCCTGGAGACGCAACTACTATTGGTAGGGAGAACTTTACACCCTAAGTGATCCGTCTCGGCTTGACCCATGGAAATGGGCTATAGAACCAAAAAAACCATACTGGCCCACTCTTGAAATGACTAAAATACCCTCACCTATGGATATCATTGTTCGCTGCAAGGTTAAGTGTAGTGCACTGCACCATCGACTGCTAATATGTAAATTCCCGATCCCCGCCATCCTCCACCACCAAAATCAACATTTGCCACCTTCCTGGCTTTCCTCCGCCGTGGCAGCTACAATTCAAAATTTTAAACCCCTCACTTGACTGGAAAAAGTTTAGCAGCAATTTAAATAATGCAATGAATTCAACCCCAGTACACCACCATGCAGCGCGGAATTCCAACGCAGAATCATAGCAACAATCAGTGCTAGAACAACAAATGAAGAATCTCATCTTCCATTACCCTCTTAAGGTTTCCCCTCATCTGACTGCTATTTTATTTTTCCCAAAATTTTCCATATGTTTTTGGTTTTTTTTTTCTCTAAAAATTAGTTTCTCGAAAGAGAAGATTCAACTTCTTTCTGCAATGTGAAGATTTAGTGCATATGACATATTGTCAATTGAATTAAGATAAGAAAAAGGTCAGATTCTACTAACTCTACAAAGTTAACAGGTTATGTTCAAAGCAGAGTTTGAGTCCAGAGACTTCATCAATGACATTGGAATGACCATTCTCACTTCTTGTCGACAATCCATATGTGTTAAAAGCTCTAATTAGAAACAAGATTACTAGAGCCAATACATTACATCAACATTGAACTCGTATCACGTCACACGAAACGAAATCAGGTAATAAATACAATTTGTACGTACACAACCACATATATCCCAATCTGATGACAAAACCTATTCAAATTAAACCTGAGAAAGAAAACTCACCATGCTTGTCCGAGGCCAACAGTTAACCATCAACGGTTTTGCCTTGGTTGTAACAATCCCGACCCCACCACGTTCAGTCAAATCTTCCAACTCCTCACTTAATCTTTGCCAATCAAAGCATTGTACGAGCGATCCCAATGCCAGGCCAATCATGCGCATTGCTAATGCCTCTCCAGGGCATTTTCTCCTACCATTTCCGAAAGGCATATGCTTGAACTCTTCCTTCATCACCATGCCTTCCTTTGTCATAAACCTTTCGGGCTTGAACATCTCCGGATCATCCCAAACTTCAGGATCGTTTTGCAGGGCCCACGCATTGATGAATAGCATTGAGCCTCGCGGTATGTGAAAACCTTGGATAGTGCAGTCTTCTGATGACTCGTGTGGCAAGAGTAAAGGTGTCCCGGGGTACAATCTAAGTGTCTCCTTTATTACACAGTTGAGGTAAGGGAGCTTGGAAAGATCAGAATCGTTGATGAGACACTCGTGCCCTACATGATTGTCGATTTCGTTTTGGACACTTTCCAAGACTTTAGGGTTGTTAAGGAGGAGTGTCATTGCCCACTCCATTGTAGCCACTGAAGGATCACTGCCTGCTTGAAGAAGTACCTAGGAGAAATTGCAAAAATGTGAGCTGAAAAAGGGAAATAGGAGATATTCTATATAATCAACAAGACTATGAATGCAATAACTGGATTTCTTTTCACATGTCAAAACTCTAAGATACTTGAATTTCCTTGCAGCTGCTAGCTATAGTACATGGACACAATTACGGGGTTACGGACACGGCAAGACACAAGACAAGACTGAGGTGTCTGATGCAATAAGATAAAGCAAAAAAATATTTCTAGAAGTATCCATGCAACATTAACTGTTAGCTCATAATTGCTAAGTATAGATCTTACCAATGTGAGGCTCTTAACAACATCGTCAGTATAATATTCGGGATCAGTTTCTTGCAACGACAATAGCACTTCAATCATGGTTTTCCCCTTTTCATCTGTGGATCTGCAATTTTTGTCTCTCCCACGAATCCCATCGATCAAATCTTGTACAAACTTGTCCCTCCTCTCATGTAAGGCTTTAATGTTCCTCTCTGCGTTGCTAAACCATCTCACAAATGGGATTAAGTCAGCCAACCCCGATTTGCTCATTACCCGAGGAATCTGACCAAGAATATCCTGAAACTGATTCGCCTCAACTGAGTTAACCTCGTTCCTCCCGTAATACCTCTTTCCGAAAATCATCCTCGTCAGGACATTGAACAACATCTCAAAGATTAAAACCCTCATCTCAATCACGGTCCCTGGTTTCCCCGGAGACACCTTGAAAAGATGCTGGATCAGTATTCTCACCTCATCCATTCTGATCTGAGAGAGGGATTGTATGCGGTGGGATGATAGAAGCTCGATGGATGAGATCCGACGAAGATTTCTCCAGTGGTCTCCATGCGGGGCCCACATGATACTGGTGTAGTTGTAGCCCATGTGTTTTCCGGCGAGAAGGCGCGGCCTGTTGGCAAACACGGCATCGTTGGTCTTCGATAAGCATTCTGCTACTGCTGACGGGGAATTCAAGACGATAGTGAAGCGGGAACCCAGCTGCAGGGAGAAAAGAGGGCCGTATTTCTTCGACAGGCGATGGAATGTTTTGTGGATGGGTTTCTGCAACAGGTAGATGTTGCCTATGATTGGAAATGTTAGAGAAGGGCCTGGGGGAAGATTCCGGAGCCTGTGAAAAAGGTTTTGAGTTATTAGATACATCGCCAGAAATAGTGGAAGATACAGGGATAGGAACATCACCAGCTCCATGGCTTAACTTGAGGAGAGGAAAACAGAAATCTTTGCTTTGGATGAGAAATGAGAAGTTATTGTCGATCCATTCAGTGCTGTTCTACGCGAACAGCATAGGACTTGTTCTGGTGAAATAGGGACTGGTTGGTGTCTTCTATCAAACAAACCCCATTGTTTTTGTTTTTGTCTTTTTTTTTTTTCAAACAAATGTTTTATTTTGTTCCTAAAGTTTTAAATTTGTGTCACTTAAGTTTTAAAAGTAACAAACAAGTCTCTCGTATTACTAATTTTTTTCAAGTTAGTCTCTCAATAAGTTTTTCAGTGAAAATATTGTTGGAAAAAAAATTCTTTAGTTAATTTTGAATGGTATTATTTTAGGAGTACAAAACAAGAATATTCTTACTAATCACATACTTGACGTGCATGAATTTTTTTCGATCAACATTCTTATCGTAAAAATTATGAAAGGACTAACTTGATACAGATTAGTAACATTAGGGACTTATCTGTTACTTTTGAAATTTTAAGAACTAAAGTGACATAAAGTTTAAACTTTAAACATTTATTTTTTTCTAAAAGATGTTTAGCATCTTTCTAAAACAACCTTCTGTTTTTATTATTTGTTTATTTTCGTTATCTTTTCTTTTTTTAAAAATAAATCAACAATAATCATCATGCTTTTTGAAACTATAAAGTGAATCAAAGTGAATCATATTTTGCCACAAGCTTCCAAGTGAACAGTTAGAGCGGGATATCATTTATTGAAATGGCCAAGAAGCATAAGCCACCTTGTCAATTTTAAAAGTTCCTTTCCATATAAAAGTTGTATATTTTTTGGTTGGGCCAAAAAATGACTAGAGTTTGTGCTGGATCAGATTGTGTTTGGTGAATCCAACCATAATAATATAATATAAGACCGTCGATGGTCAAATTCGGATCGAACCAGAATTAACAAGAAACAAAGAAGGAAAAAAAAAAAGGAAAGAAAAGGCTAAATTTGATAACGGAATACAAATTGAGCCATATACGATATAATTCATTAATTCTGAGTTCAAATAACATTAAATTCAGTCACCCAATAAAAGATCAAACTCAATCTACAATGTACGGACACTTCTAAAAATATTATTTTTCTCGTATCGTATCCGACACTCTCACGTGAAAAATTAAAAAAAAATACGTATCACCGTGTCGTGTTGGTGACGCCATTTTTCGAATATGCGCATCATAAAACTTAATTAATAATAAAATATATTTATTTCCCTAAAAAGTTTAATACCAGAAATTAAACATAAATATATAATAGTTATGTAAAAATCACTATCAAATGAAATTTATTATATACTTATTTGAAATATATTAATTTTAAATTATTAATAAAAATCTATACTTTTTTTTACAATAAAAAGTAAAAAAATATATTATTCACTAATACATTAAAATTTAATCAAAATTATTTTTATTAATAATCTTTATTTAAAAATAATCAGTTTAATAAAATATTTTAAAGAGTTTAATTTAAATATATATTAAATCGAATTTCTTAATTACATATTTCATCTTCTTTTTCAAACAAAGAATATATGTAATTGGGTATTTATAATGCCAAAATGCTAGGAACACGTGGCATTTGCAAATATGTCCGGACAAAGCAGAATAGGCACAAAGGCGCCCACTTAATTTGTATCCTTGGTCAACCCATTGCTCAATCATGTCCCGCTCAACTTGTCTTGCTCAACCAATATCATGCTCATCATATGCCTCGCTCAACACACAAAGAGAGCACATAAATAGAACCCTATTCTATTACATCAAAATAATTGCACCCAAACACTTTTGGGGCTTTGATGGGCTGTTGTTTGCTCCGTCTTGTTTCTCCATCTCCTAATCTAATTAGAGACCTCACCCTAAAACTACTCTCTTTACAAAATAAAGGGGGGATTACATTTTAGGGGAGAAAAAGAAAAACAACGCTTACAACAATTGAATAAGAGGCTCGCAGGCTCTCGTTTAAAACCAATCATCAAAATGCATAAATAAAATAAAACC
>JBBMKE010000009.1:8008457-8021144 GCA_037834125.1 Lippia alba | reverse complement strand
TGATCATCTACGTGGATGATATGATTATTACAGGAAATGATTCAGAGAAAATAGCTCAACTTCGGCAGAATTTATTCTAAGAATTCGAGATAAAAGAATTTAGGAAGTTGAAGTACTTTCTTGGGATAGAAGTGCTTAGATCTAGACAAGGCATCTTTATATCCCAACGAAAACTTATTCTTGATTTACTCGCTGAAATTAGACTCATAGACTGTAAGCCAGTTGATACTCTAACAGTGGTAAATCATGGACTGCAAATAGTAGATGGGGGAGAAGATGCTGATAAGGGCCAGTACCAGCGCTTAGTTGGAAAATTGGTTTATCTGTCACATACTCGGCCAGATTTAGCCTATACAGTTGGCTTGTTCAGCCAGTTTATGCACCGGCCTCAGAAAGAACATATAGAAGCAGCGCTGAGAGTATGTCGATACCTGAAGGGACATTCGGGAAAGGGTGTCATATCAGAAATATGGACACTTAGACATTGAAGCATATACTGATGCGGATTAGACTGGAAATTCGGTAGACAAAAGATCGACTACTGGGTACTTGACGCTAGTCTGAGGAAACTTAGTAACTTGGAGAAGCAAGAAGAAGAAAGTTGTGGCATTGTCTGGTGCAGAAGCAGAGTTTTGGGAGATCACACGAGTAGTAACTCAGGTATTGTGGTTGAGAAAGTTGCTCGGAGAAGTTAGGTTCCAGGAAAAAGAAGCTTGCAAGTTGAGGTTCAATTACTAGGTGGCGATTAGCATATCAAAAAATTTGATGCAGCATGACCGGACGAAGCATGTGGAAGTTGACCGACACTTCATTAAGGAAAAGCTGGAAGATCGTGTTATTGATATCCCATTTGTGAGGTCTGAGGATCAATTGGCCGATATCTTAACGAAAGCAGTAAAGGGAGGATTTTCAGCGAAGTTCTGAGCAAGTTGAGTATCGAAGATCCGACACTCGACTTGAGGGGGAGTGTTAGGAAAGCTGAAAATTAAGAATTTTGTTGCATATAGTATAGTTGACTTCCCTTAATTAATGTATGCCTTGTAATTATTTATACCGTAGTCTCTGTACGATGTAATTATAGAATTAAATCAGTACAAGAATTTCTTCCTCCAAAATGATGTTTTTTTTAAAGCTTAACAAAACGCAGGTTGGAGTAGCGAATAGCGAAGGTAGAAGAGGATGAGAATGAGTCCAGCAAACTACAAGAGCTTCCCCCAGCTTGGAATGTTCTACACTAGAAAAAATATCTCCGCTTAGATTGATACGGTTACGAAGCGTTTGGTACCCTTGTAGAGGTAATTTGGTTAATATATCGTGGGTGTATTAGGTAAAATTAGGTGAGTATAAGGAGATTTAATTTTATGTTTGGTATTGAATGAAAAAGATAGTGTTGTTTAATATTCCGTTTGGTATTGAAACACAAAAGCAGTATTATTCATTGAATATCCTAAGTTTTCCTTCACATTTTTACGAATTTCCCAAATCACCCTTACTCAAATTGAAGTACCTCTTCGTCCCCATTTCATTCACCCGCTTCTGCTTATATTCCATCTCGTTAGCGGAGTGATTCAGGTGGTGGTGCGGTGATCCAAATTCTCAGAGGTTGCTTCAATTTGAGGTAATCCATTCAAATTTCCCATTCTCGTGATATTCCCAGTAGAGTATACTCGTGGATTCTGCGCTTGATTCGTCGTGTGAGTGAGATTGCTGGAAGATTCCAGGGATACTGTTTGGGTGAATTTGTTACAAGGATCGTCGAATTGTAGATGTGAGGAATGGGACTTAGTACATGTTGTGATATTTGGTAGTTCTATCTGCTAGGTTTTCGGTGAGGCGATTGGACTGGAATTCTTTATCTGCGTTGTTGTTTGCGTGTTTCACTAAGTAGAAGTGGTAATACAATATAATGGTTTATTTGAATATGTTTCCGGTACATTGAATGTCGTGTTCTTGTTGCGCAGTTGAACTATGAATTATGCCCCACTCCCCAATGTCCGATGGGGCATGGCCAAATGGTGTTGCGTACGTCGAAGTTGGAAGCAAACCTGGGGCGAATGTACTACATTTGTCCATTGGGGATGAATCATCCTGGTTATTTCCTATGGTGGGATCTTTACCATAGGTGTGCTGATCGTGGTCGTGCAAGTGAGGGTACTGGGTCGAATAACCGAGGGAATGATCGAAAGAGGCCTTTCAATGAGGCAAGAGCTGAGCAGGACAACACTAGCAGTCAATGTCGGCGTGTTTGTGGGACGGACGCATCGACTATGGTCGAGAGACGGTATGAGGTAGGAAGAGTTCCTACCATGAATTCGGACTTGCATGTTTGTGTTTTGTCTTATGTTGTAGTGTTGCTCTTGGGCATCTTGTTGGGCGTTATCGCTGCCCGTGTAATTTAGTGGCCTTTGTCTGTTTTTCATGTACGGTATTCCTCCAGATTTATGGTGCGTATGTGTAGTACTGATATGAAATTGTTGTTATTAGTAAGCAGGTAGGCTTTTATGTATGTATTAACACTTATTTGTCCTCCATGTTTGTTGGGGTACTGATCTTGCATGGTATTATTGTTAATTTGCAGAAGTAATTTTATTATGTTTGTCATGTAATGGAAAGGGGATGCAGTTTTTTTTGTGTTGTTGTGAGTTTGTGTTTTGTCAGTTATCGTAGGTGGAATTGTTTGAGTCACAAGTGAAATAGTAAACACATTATAGTGGTACATTGCTTATAAAATGGGAGCTTGTGCTCGCCAGTTCAAAACGTAGAGTCGTTGTAAGTTTCAGCTGGCTTTTTTTTAATCCATTTCGTGCTTAGCAAACAATGGCATACCGGGAATCCTATAATTACCAAGAAGAGCTGTTTTATCCTCATATGTGGACCAAATATGTGGATAAGTATTTCACTCGGATGTTAGCGAAAGAAGCGAGGGAGATAGGGGAAAGGTTGAACGACGAGAGCCATTACCGCTGCAATGAAGGCAGTGAATGCAAAGTTCAACACCAACTTTCAGTACTATTTATGTTTCCTCCATTTTGAGTTCCTCCACAAACGTCACATTGCATGGTCTTGGCTGAAACAATGTAAAAAGGCCACGATTGACCTTGTTACGAACTTAGTGTGTGTAAGGCCCGAGGATTGAGAGTATATATACTGGGTAACGCGTTTGTCTTATATTTTTAAATGTTTAGTCTCGTGGTTAGTTCCAATAGTTGTCTTTCCATTTGTTAGTGGGTTTATATGTGAATTTCTTGTAGGTCAATGACTTGTGTGGTGCGTACTACTACAAGCCTGAACCAAACATCGCAGAGCTGGATATTATATTTGGAAATGGATTGCGTGCTGCAAGGCGGCACAGTCGAACTGTTATTACAATCCACAGCGAGTCGTCGGTGTCTCACGAAGTCATTAATGGTACTTGCCCTTTGCCGCTATTTATTTCGGACCATAACATGTTTTGTGTAGTCGTATAAGAGCTTCTTTTTAATAAGGTGTCGGTCTTTTGTAGTTGACGAAGAAAACTCGGTGTCGGGTATTGAGTCAAGCAATGTTAGGCCTCCACGTCGCTTGCCGCATGGCCCTCGAGGTTTTGATTACGGTCCATTTGACCCTTCGAGATATTCGGCGAGACAAAACTCTGGTGCATCATGTGTCCCGGCACCCCACTCTCCGGATAAGTAGTACGTGTACACGGTAAACCTTATTAACTTATACCTTTTCTGTTCTGCACTTTATTTATTGGAGATAGAAGTTATCAGGCTTGTTTGCCCATAAAAGCACATGTTGTTTCTCTAAGAGTGCATTTCAATAATTTCATTTTTAGTTGTGAGTTTGGAATAATTTGTAATGCCTAGAAATTCAGTCACGGTAATAGCTGAAAGTTATCGGCAAGCACACCGCTTCTACAGAAATGGCTGGTGTGCGAGTCATGATGTTTTCTTCATTGGGTTGTTGGAGCGAGAAGCCCTATTGGGTCATGGGCTTTGGGGCGGTCCCAACCTCCATGTGGTTCATTCTGTAGGGCGAATTGTAAATCAGTGTTTTAGTTTAAGTCATGACGATCGATTTTATGATCGTTGTGCCACACTGCTACGAAAACGTATCACACTTTTGAAAACTTGCTGCATTTGTCTGGAGTGTGGCATGATCATCCCTCTAACTTTGTTCATGTACCGCCTTCTGTTTGGGATTCGATTAGGCGTGAAGTATGTAGCTGTTAGTCTCATTGTTAATTTTTTTGATTCGCAATTATTGGTTTGATGAGGATATACGTGGGCTAACCCTGTCCATCTAACTTGTGTAGGGTAATCTCTCATATTTTTGGTACTATTACGAGGATGAACCGTCATGGAATTCGATGGCAGTCATCTTCCGCCACCCTCCGCATTGACACAACCCTCGTGCATTTGTCATGTGTGCCTACTGTTTGTAATAAAAGATTGTTTCCCAGCCTTATTGTGTGCTGCCTGATTTCGTAATTGTTTGGTTGTTTTGTGTTTTGTTGTTTGTAGCTAGTTGTTTAGTTTTGTAACGTTGTTCATGTTGTATGCAAAACGTGTGGTGTACTTAATAAAAAGTGTGTTATTGAAATTCTCTGCTCATCGGAATAATTATACTTCCCCGCCATATACTATGTCTCTAATTTTGGGGTTGCAGCTCCGCTCCGACGCGTAATATTAGATGGTCAAAGATGAAATCAATTAAAAAATTTGTTCTGGATTGCTTACTGAACCTAACTGAGTTTGTGGGGGGAAGCACGCAGGCATGGTCTTCATCACAGGTGTGCAAATGCCTCCATTTCATTTCGTTATGTCAATTACTATAAATAGTAATCGTCCCATAGGTGGCCTACAATTGTGAATTGTTTGAGTAGATGAACCAATGACTGATTTTCACCTATTGGCCAATTCGATAGGTTTTCTTGTGGAGCAAGGAGCTGCTAATGGTTTAATTTTTGCAGCAACGCATTAAAGGTAAACACCTTTCCTCAATACGTACCTAGAAGGCTGTATGAGATTACTTAATGGGGGTTTTGACTGAAAATATTAATGGCTATTTTGGTGTTTCCTGCGTACCAAGAAATCTACCCCATCTTTTCATGCTTTTGAGTTATTGCCATATTGGAGTTATTGATCTTATCAGTTAATACTGTTGGTGCATGCATGAACCAACTGGAGAGCAGAAACCTTAGCTGCTTGTGGCCATAAGCTTGCAGCAGCAATGGAGATTGACAATCTCAGACATATTCGTAATTTTTCACATAACGTAATGTCAATATAAAGGCCCCAACCCTCTGACTTGCCTCAACCCAGTACCTCCGTAAACACCCTTATCCTACTTTTAAGAGTGAACCATAATAGAAGAAATGAGTGTTTCCGATTTGGGTAAGGGACATCGATCCTAATTGTCGGTGCACGGAACGACTTCTAATTCTTGAGCTGCACGCATATGCAACTGAGAATTTGGTTAGCTCTCCCCAAACCATGTTGCTTGCTTCTGAAATTATCGCCGTAAGCCTGCAACGTCGACTAGACATAGGCATGACCGGCGCGGAGGTCTGTCAACACATCATGCGCCTGAGGCATGTGTATAAACAGTTTCGATTGTTTATACACCTCCTGGAAATTAGGTATAACGGTATTACCAACATGGTCCGCGTGAGCAACCAATACTACAACCAGGCCAGCTTTCAGGTACTCGGATTACAATATTAGAACAACATACGACCTCACTTCTAACGAAACACAGCGGTGTTACTAAATTTTTTTTTTGGGTTTTCTCAAATTTTGTAGAAGGGCGCTTTGGCGCGGAAGTTCAGGGCTGGTGGCTGCCCTTATTACGAGCAGCTCTACTTTATTTTCCGTCAACCCCTTGCCGGACTTCTTCCCGGGGAGTCTCAGGAGAACTACATCAACCCGGAGAAGTTCTCGGACAACGAGTACGACTAGAGTTTCTTCGAAAGTTGATTGTTGCTGATGTGTCGGGTTGGTCCCAATGCCAACCTATCTTGCGCGTGAATTTGATTCCCTTCCAGTCTGTGTTGTAATTGTAGTTTGAACTCCCTTTATTTCCTATGTAAACTTTGTTATCATGTTATGGCCAACTATAGGACTAAGTTATTGTAATGGGACATAGAGTTCTTGTGGAGAGTGACTCTGTGTCCCCTTGAATTTACCATGTTCTAATTTAAGTTGGGTATGATGTTTGTTGGACTCCACTCTCTCGTAATTATCTTTTTGTTGATGAAGGCTTTACGTATAATAGTAAATTGAGTTTGCAGTCAAATCCTACTGGCTAGGGCTCGAGCAACAACAAGTTCTTTATTCATAAGGCCAGCGCGAGAGGACTAAGCAGTAGACCCCCAAAAAAAACGCACAACAACAAAGAACATCTTAACCTGGCTGCCAAAGTAAACACTCTATTGAACAGATAAAGCTGACATCAAATTAAAATCACAAAGGCTTGAACCTGCTCCCTCACCCGACACAATCTACATCTGGGGGATATCCTCGTCCGAGTCCCAATAAATCTCCAGGTCAACAAACAAGTTCTGTGGATCATTATGAAAGTTTAGGAAGAGTCGCTTACGGAAGACTTCATGAAGCTCCATCCAGTTGTCGAAACCATTCTCACGGAATGTTGTCTCTACGGGAGTCTCCTGCATATTAATGTGTTTTCATTAATCTAACGTATTTCAAGATTGCATCTTACGCACTCACATAGTTTGTTATACCAACCTGTGTCAAGTGTTGGCCCACGTATTCGAGAGTAATCTCAATACGGTTATCTACAACATCGTATGAAATGCCAAGAACTTTGAGGAACTTGCGAAATGCAAGGTACTCTGCTCGAAGGCGTGTCACCGCCCTCTGAACACGGTGTGGAGAAACGCCGACATGTACGTTGCGAGCCAAATCCATTACAATCGTGGCACAAGCCGCCGTTGCCTCAACCTCCTTCACGACAACATGATTTCCAACGTACTCGTGTAACTGTCCGATTATGAGTTGTTTGAGGCATGACGGGCAAGGGAACCTCGGTCGGTTGTTCGGCTGGTTTCCATTCATTGTTATTAACTTAATTGAGTATATTTAGATTTGTTTTAATGTGTTTGCACCGAATTTCATCATGTATTTATAGCAACTCATAACTGTCCCTACATAACCCTCAGCTATGTTCAAGTCTGACGACAAATTTTCTTGTTTTGAATCAGTCTCTGAGAAGTCATGCAACGATGAAAGTTACAATGACCTTGCCCTTCTCCGTTTTCGATGGAGACTATTTTTTTCCCCAACCTCATGCTGCAGCTGCTGTTTTTTTTCTTAGAATCTAAACTGTTTAATGTTTGGATGCATATGAATTTTAATTGATATGCATCAATTAGTCAGTGTATGGTTATGACAAAGTTGTGGTGTCTTCCAGTTTTATTTGATAAGTCATCCCACTTTCAATGTAACATTAATGAGGCCCTGCACCCATTAAGATGGATACTATTTCTTGAGTCAGCTTTATTCTTCATCCACCATTGATAAGAACAAATCTCAACTGTTAAGATTCTAGGAATCCATCGCTTTGGTTGGATATGCATCAATTATTCAGATTTTAATTGATAACTCCTGCGACTGCAAACACAACTAGGTCATTACCATGCAATAATCAACAATAACACATTTACCCCTATACGTACTTATAGATGCCCCACACATGCAACCATTATTGTCGAATTAAGAGCATACAAATCCAACAACAACACAGCAACAAAAAACTGCACATAGATGTTTTCGAATGGCATAACTCGCTAGATTTAGGCTTCACAATTACAAAGATCTCATAAACCGGAACTACGTACTTGTCCACAAAAGGAAACATCATCCATGTACCAAACCATAAACAAGTCTGCCTTATCATATTTTCCAAAAAAATAAGTACCTCCTTTGGCAATACTACTCCCATCCTCCAATGACCGCGTACCAAGAGTCTCGGTGCCCAATAACATGTTCCACTTGTCGAACCACGGGAATGCTTTCTTGCGAACCAAAAGTACGGTATTGCTGTAAACCGGCAACATAATTAATTAAAATATGATTCGCTAATGAATTACAGAACCAGGCCAGCCTTTTGTAAGAAAGTAACAATAATATGCAAAAAAAGTTCAACTTTGGTATAGTACAGTTGACAGTCACATGGGTAGCTTATTACCTTCTCTTGTTCAGCCCAAGCATCGGGTTTCTCGGGTACGACCATGTGGCTACCGTAGTCAAAAGAGAAGCCCTAACCACCGCTCAATGCGAGTAAAGTGATTATTGCAGCATGAGTATGCCGCCAGACAGACAGCTTCGAGTGGACATTCTTACCTACGATCCCACAACCCGGGAGAATCTCACCGATCATGTTTGCCAGTCTATTCATGTACAGCATACGCAATAAGCTATCCAATTTAATACCTTCACCGTAGAGAACCTCCATCGCCGCTATCAGGCACTCCTCCTCCTTAGCCGTCTAGAATCAACGCGGCGCACTCACGCCCTTGCCCTTATCGGTATGTATTCCTGAAGTGGCACATGAAGCATCCATCTTCTGCAACAATCACACATAATTACCGTCAGCATTTGCAAGGCACATACTAGATCCAACCATTAATTTGAATGACTTTGCAAGTAAACAAATACGCCATACATCAAGGTACGTAAGGTCACAGTCAAAAAATAATAAATATCCCAAATCAGTTGCTACAAGACACAAACGTAGCTTATAAATGTGCAAAAAAACAGAAAACAAATAAACATAGTAATATGCAGCGTTAGCAAACAAACATGTACTACTACAGACAAGGAAGTTCCCAAACAAATTAAAAATTTTCTCTCAATTAACAGTATATACAAAGACCAAAAAACTAGCGACGCCTCCAACTCTGGAGCATGTTCATGGCTATAGTGTCTCGAAAATCTATCCACATTGGACTAGTGTCAATACTCCCAATATACTCTCTATCATCCCCAACGTGTTCTTCCAGGTTTTGCAAAACCTCGTCCTCGATCAGGTCTACTTCCATCTGCACACGGATGAAGTTGTGGAGCAATGCACATGCACGGATAGTCCAGTTTTGGACCTTTATCGGGTACCACGAACGGCTGCCCAAGATTGCCCAACGCCTTTTGAGAAGGCCAAAAGCACGCTCTATAACGTTTCGAGCCTTGCAATGGCGGAGATTGAATAGTTCCTTAGGAGTCTGCGGGGCGCAGGTACCAACACCCCACTCTTTCAAATGGTACCGAGTTTCCCGGTACGGTGTCAAGAAGTCGTCGGCTTTTGTGTATCCGCAGTCCGTGAGATAATAACAGCCTATACCAATCATACGATTACATTCAGATTCAACGCACCAGCACAGTTTCATCATAGTTAACTTCTAACGAATTAAAGTATGTGTAACGAAGAGCTCCGGTTATTTGACGAAGCTTAAAAAAAATAAGGATTAATTTAACAACACCTGTTAGGACACGGAGGCCGTTGGGCCGAGTCAACGCATCCCGTAAAACACGACTATCCGCTGCTGATCCTTCCCACTCGGAAAGCACGTAAATAAAGTTCATTGGCGGGTTGCACACTCCAAGAACGTTAACACAAACCGTGTTTCTCCAAGGCAGCCCTAACATTAACCTCCACATATGTCTTGTCCAAGGCTCCAAGGCAGCCCTAACATTAAATGTGATACAAGAGACAAATTGGTGGTTAAAAGAAATGGCAGACTTAAGACAAACAAAAATAAGAACACAGACAGAAGACATGGCAGCTGCATAAACAAGGTTTAAACCTCACCTTGAAATGCTTCCACTACTCAGTTGTGCAAGAATCCGTAACCGCCACCGGTTTAACAAGCAACATGTTGCTAATGCAAAGAACTCCCTTTAAGGTTTGCTGAAAGTAACGACTAACAGTATATCCGGAACAATAAAGTCTCCCATAACCGTACGGTTCTTATTATGGTGCGCTAGAATATTAAGAAATATGGAAACTTTATAGGGAATAGTAATGAACCTCTCATTCGTCAGCCCCCCAAAATACTCCAAGAGATAACACAAACGGCAAAACGCATTCCTATCCATTCTAAGATTATCTATGTAACTCTTATCATCACTAGAGAAAAGCAGCGTAAATGTTTGAGCTGATCCGGTTGTTTAGAAATGATGGAATACGATCGCTTGCACAACCTCCTCTGACTCTCCACGGTTTCATTACATCAAACAAAAATAAAAATATTTAGCAAAAAGAGTTCCCACGTTTGAATTGGATGTCCGAACCGAATGAGCCAACTCAAAAGAATTTTGATGAACTGACAATACTGAGAGAATGAATGGACAAGGTTGCGAGGAGTTCAAGAGTTTGGACGAGAAGCTTGAAAATGTGTGCACAGCGAGGAGACAATAAAACCTAAATAGAGACAACAAAACCAAAGTCGATTTTATAGCTTGAGGAATGATTCAAATAAATATGATACTTGAAATGAGTAGGACTTAATCCTAATAGAGACTGCAGAATGACGAACATGATATAAAAGGGCACGTGATGGCTCTGGCTGAATGATAAAAAAGTTGAAGAGGAGATTGTTGCGGACAAACGAAAATGATAGATTGACCAAATAGACGAACAAGAAGAATGCTGAAAAATAAAGCGAAGAAGCCTTGCCATGGGGAAGAAATATGGATGGAAGATGGCTTAACTAAATGTGCAGAGATTATCTTTCGATTGATAACAAGCACAGGGAATTGAAAACGAACAGTTGGGCTGAACTTTCTATCAATCCCCTCTATTCTACGAGCATTTGAGGGGGGGTAGTAGTATTGGGATCCTACTTACCTAACCTAGGATTCAGCTCAACATGAGGATAAAACTAGAGGTCCAAGTCACCAAATCGATAAAATGAGGCAAACAAATGAGTTCACAAGGAGAATAGATGAATGGATTAGTTTGATGGGAGTACGAGCGAACAAACCGAATCAGCTCGCAGATGTAGCGAGATGATGTGAAGACCATGGAGAACAAGGAAATCTGGAGGAGTATTGTGTAAGAAATACTAAGTAAGCAAGATAAGAGAAAATCTGGTAAGATCGTAACAAATTAGATAGAAGATCATGAATCATGAAAGGAGAAAGTAACGTGCATAACTGAAACCTAATGTCCCGAGAAATCTATATATATGACCCTCGATATATGGCGATCCAAGCTTTTGGTCTAATCTCTCTTGATTTGTCTCTCTTAAATCCTGACTTATTACGATAAGGTCTTAAGGAAAGAGAAGTTAATCTCAATGCGTTTTGGGCCAAACACAACATCCAGGATTTCGAAGGAACTAATCAAGAAATATAAGATCAATTGATTGGATAGAGTGTATCTCTCAGAAGCTAGAGTTTTCCCCTAATTTAAGATTTTAAAAAGACTAATCAATAGAGATCAAATCAATTACTTGTAAAGGGTTGTATTTCTCGGGAGCTAGGGTTTTTCCCTAAACAGTTATACAAGTTTCCTTCTTTAATCATAATAATTTTCTATTTGATATTTTTTTTCGTGATTAATAATATTCTATTCGATTTGTTACGATTTTCTAGCAAATTCATTGGATCTACCCGCCTCTCACCAAACTATCCGTCGAACTCACTTGTTCGTCCTAAATGGACTTGTCATATTCACTTATTGAGTTGAACTTTGTGTTAGATGAAAAAACACCATCAAAAATCAATTATAAAATAAATATTATAATCGCGAATATAATCCAATATATATGTAAACAATAATTATTATTTATTTATACACATTTTAAGTATACGAATTTAGTACTAATTTAATTTTAGAAAAATAATATTGATGTACGATTTTCAACCATTGCATACGATTAAACCGTAATAAAAACGCAATTACGCAGGAAATTCAATGCCGTCCGTGCATTACTATCATTAACTTAGACAATTAAATAGAAATACCATTGAAAAATCCCGTACGTATCACGGAATTTTTGTTAAAAGATTAGGTAAAATATTTTGCTACGGAAGTTAAAAGGAAATATACGTCTAATAATTCTTCTTATCCAAATTAATTTGTATAATTTTAGCAAAAATACAAGAAAAAACCCATTTTGCCAACTTTAGGGTCATATAAACTTAATTAGCACCGTACAACGACTGCTAATCTATAAATTCCCAAACCCCCGCCATCCTCCACCACCAAAGTCCACAGTTCCTCCGCCCTTTTCCGGCTTCCCTCCGCCGTGAATTTCAAATTCTTAAACCCCTAAAAATTTTGCAGCAATTGAGATAATCCGATGAACTCAACCCCAGTACAGCACCATGCAGTGCTGAATTCCAATCAAGAATCACTACAACCATCACTCCCACAAGAACAAGATGAAGAATCTCATCGTCTATTACCGTCTTCAGCCTCCCCTTCATCCGAAACCATTGTGATCAAAACAGGCGAAAAGGACGGCGACTTCGACGACGAGGAAGCGGCATTCGATTCCCGGGACAAGATCTTGATCGGCGATTTCGAATTGGAATCCCCCAATTCCTCCACCGCGCCGCCGTTCTCGTTCAAGAAGCTGTGGCTGTTCACGGGTCCGGGGTTTTTGATGAGCATAGCGTTTTTAGATCCGGGGAATCTCGAAGGGGATCTTCAGGCGGGGGCGATCGCGGGTTATTCGTT
>JBBMKE010000009.1:7966553-7981129 GCA_037834125.1 Lippia alba | reverse complement strand
GTTCATTTGTAATTTTTCAAACTTGGAAGGGTAGATTGTGTAATATTTTCATCTAAGGGGGTACGAGTTGTAATTATCCAATCTCACAGGGGTGTAGATGTAAAAAACCCTTTTTATTATATATATAATCGGTGGAAACATTAGCTTTCATTAAGTGCTGCAGTAAAGAAGAGATTTGAGCAGAAATTCTCAAGGAAATTAGCAGAAGCCATGGGGGGAGGCAATGGGCAGAAGGCAAAGATGGCCCGGGAGAAGAACGCTGAGAAGATGAAAGCCACAAAGGGTATTTTTATTTTAGTCAATTTTATGGGTTTTTTTCCTCCTTGATTTTAAGGGTTTTTCGATTGGGATCGAAAAGGGTTTTCTGTAATTTGGTGGAATCAAGATTAGAACTTTGTTTATGGAAAGGGTTTGATTGGTTTTCTGTGCAGGAAGTCAACTTGAAGCCAACAAGAAGGCCATGTCCATCCAGGTTATTCTTCTTTGTGTTTTTTTTAGGGTTTAATCTTTGATCTCTCAGATTTGGGCATAATTGCTTTATGTTTCTATTGCCAATTTTAGTTTGTTGGTTCTCTTGTCAATTTTGTTGGTTTTAGTTTTCTTTGGTGGTGGTGTGATTTTGCTGCATTATGTCATATATTCAATTTTTCTTGAGTTTGGGGGAAAAAGAAAAAAGGAATTCTTGAGCTTTATATATAAGAATTTGGGCTTTTTCTTGTGAAAAGAGATGATCTTGAGTGATAAGAGAATGTTAATAACTTGGTATCAATCTGAGCAACTGAACTTTTGAAATATTATTCCATCTGATGCATAAACAATTGTAGTTTCAACTATCTTGCATTGTTACAATGTTAATCTTACCTACGGGCGACGAGATCAATTCTCTAACCAAGATATTATATTTGAATGTTAAGTAAAAGCCGACGAAGTTGCACAAGACTTTGATTAGCTTATAGTATCTCGCCTTTGATCACCCCGAAAACTCTGATCATGCATGAGAGAGGTCTACCTGTGGTGAAGAAGTCCAAATTTCCTGAAACAAGTTTGAAGAGACTAATCTTTACCTAGAAACTGTGAATACTTGTCTCATCTCCCACAGATTTACTCTTCATTGCTGATACTGAATGGGGTTGATGTTAATAGCTAGCTATTTATTCGTTTGCACAGTTAAATTTTCGTTGCGTTTCTGATCTTCATATATATTTACTGGTTGTGTTGATTGACACAGTGCAAGGTTTGCATGCAAACATTTATCTGCACTACTTCAGAGGTGAAATGCAGGGAGCATGCTGAAGCTAAACATCCCAAGGCCGATGTCTACACTTGTTTTCCGCACCTCAAGAAATGATAATGAAGATGGCTTCGACTATATACTCTCCCTCTTTCTCTTGCGTGTCAAGCTGTTTCAGTAGTATTGTAATGACATGATATCTATTAAGCTTTTGATGGTTAAACTGTCTTGAAAATTCTGTGGAATATGTTCATATTATCTTCCTCTCTCTCTCTTTCCTTTCACTTTGACGACAGAATATAATGCAATCACATGAACATTCAATAATGCAATGCTGTCCCATCTCGGGGATTAGGATGATAATTTGGTATGCTCTGGTTCGTTTAGAAAATGTGGTTCGAGGTACTCTCTGTGGAGTAATTCGGCATAAATTGAAACCGATCCCTCGGAATTTGGTAACTTCAATTCCATTAACAAGCACCTACAAATCTTTTTTGGATTTACATTGCTACTTGTCTCAAGTATAAGATCGTCTGATCACCTAGTCCACCAGTTGCAGTTAGCTACATCCTCGTTCGAAATTTCAATCCCAGTTTTGGAGTAAATTGCGGGTTTATTAGTTTTCAAGTAAACAAACTACTGTGCTCCTGACTAAACGCCCTTACAGCGTCAACTATTGCAATGTTGACAGCAAGAAGCAACTTTTACTCGGATAAACCATGTCCATGTCCAGCCTCCGGCAGACAAGAATGCCGTAAAGTTATAAAACATAACTAGTTAAATATAGCATCACAAATGGTGGTGAGCTATGTAGCATACAAAAGACTTTTGGTTTGTTCAGAAAACAATAGACACATGTACTATGGTGCATAGTTAAATGGCACAATCCCTCAAATTAAGGTCTAGCAAGAATAGAAACTATTCCGGGTTAAGCAAGGTTCCTTCGACCATTAATACATAATGGAGAAAACATTAGCATATATACATTAAGTTTGATGAGACAATCAGCTCGAACAACATTCAACTGGAACCTCAGACGCGTTTTGGTGGAACGTAAGGCACACGCTCGTCTTCACAAATGTTCTGCAATATTAGGAAATAGTTATCAGACCAGGACAAAAGTTAAAAAATAAGAGAAAAGAGAGAAATTTGAGCAAGGCAGCAAGTATTCCATATTGCATGAAACTGATTATTACATCTAGGGAACGATACTCCCAAAACGTTGATCTCTCGTTAATGTAACTCCAATGTTTTCATGGCGCAGTAATGGAAAACAATAATACAGGTATTATTGGGGATGAATATGGAACAGTGCAAATGAAGTGGTCTAGACTCGATGGAGAAATCAATCGAATTAGTTTTTGGATTGCACGTAAAAGAGAGTTACTATCACGCCTAATACACAATATAAATTTTGCAAGAGCATGGTCCCATAAATTCATGATTATAAAACTTCATGTATGAGCAAATCAATGCAGAGGAAAATAAATTAGAAGAATGTGACAGTGTACTCAGAAATTAGGTTACCTGCAAATCTTGAGGGAGTGCTTCAGTGACAGATAGTGTATAGCAACCAGGAACAAATTTCCCTGAAAATTTTCAAAAGACTCAGGCTGAAATTACCAGAAGCCAAGTAATAGAACATACAAATCGGCACTGAATGTAAAAATGTGTCCACCAGACATAGCATACCAGACTACCAATGAGGATTATTACGAAAGAGGAGAATTTCTAGTGTAAGAATAAATAATTGTAGTACGAACAAGAAAAAGTGTTTGCAGGTAATCCAAAACAATAAAGGATGTCACATGGTAGACGAGCTTGGGCCCCTGTGAAGTCTGCGATCTTTAGAAGCATTCAGCTTTTCCTATTAATTGTCAAGCGTTGTTCAATGGCTTTCAAGATGTTTCACTATGAGAAATGGACCATATTCTTCATTAACCAAAAGTTTAGGGAAATGGGGGGATGGTTAGTGATTTAGATTAGTTAGTGATCCCGGCTTCGTGAGTCCTTTCTTCTGTGATGAACTTGAGGGAGGGTTTAGTAAAAAGCACTTTTGGCCAACATATTTCCTACTGGATTCATCATATATTTCATATCTTCACCTAAACTATCAAGTCATAATTATATGGCTGTAGAGAGTTTGATTACATTAAGCTTCATTTACAACGTGGAGAAAATAACTCTACACCATTAAAAGGAATTGATAACAGCAAAGTAGCAGACCCAGTCGGATTACCTATGCGGAGCCAGCGGGCAGCCCAACTTCTACTTGGGTCCATGACTGAGATTAACCTATTAATCAAATACCAGTAAGATTTTCTGTTGGGAAATTAAATAAATTAAGTAGAGTAGATTTCAGAGCAGCTCTAGTAGAACAATGGATGAAAGAGAAGCAAACCCAGTGAAATTGGGAGTTGTGCAGTCAACTACTCGTTCATGGTCGTCATCCATCTGGAAGAAAGGACAGTTCTCACACCCTGATTCCCGAAACTGCAGTAATCATACATTTGTTATAGTAGCAGGGCCGCAAGGGTAAGAATGTCTTTAATATCATTCCAGCTATTTAATGGACTAGAAGTAGAAATTCCATTATATTTCTGAACCCAAAATGATGTTAGATCAACCTGGTCATAAGTCTTGACGAGACGGCAGCGAAGGCAGGCTCTGAGCTCATGGCCAAAGCTTGTTGGGATCTGAGCCACTGCTGCTCCTCCTCCACCTTGACCTGCCATTATTTTATCACCAGACCCTGCTACAAGTAGAAAATGCCCACAACAATTGACAGATTATGAGAATATGTTTTTGAACAAGTTGATCTGTACTTAATATGTCGGAATGGTTCGATTCTCTTTAACTATACTTGATTGCAACGAAGAGCGACTCTTCTGCTCAGTAAAGGGGCTAGGCAGCTCAGATTTTTCAGTTGTTCTCAATGGAACACATACTTACACTGTGTTTGGTTCTAGATTTCGCCAAAGAAAAGAAAAGAAAAAGAAACCCAAACTTCTCAAGTTTAAGGCTGTTCGGATAAATAGTGGGGAAATTTATTTTTCCTAAATCGAGACGAAATTCTAAATGTTGGTTAATAGGAATTAATTGAGTGATGGAATAGAATAGAGATGAGGGAGGTGAGTTGTCACCACTATGTTACAAGTGATACATTTTACCTTGTTTCCTCCCTTTTCCTCACCAATCACGAACGAAAATGATTTCCCTTCGTTTCTTTCCTATTTTCTTCAATCAAACCCAAAATACACCTCTATTAATAATTTCTTCTTCGATCCATCCATGAACCAGATATAGTGTTGGGGGATAAAAAGTTGGGATAGAAATCACAAATTCAATACCCATATTTCCTTTTCAACACAAATTCGAACGCCTAAGTCCTACCAAGAGCCCTAATCAACGCTCAAGTAGTAAATAAACTCTTCATTCACACAGAAATTAGGTCTTCACTCATACCTATACCGCTATACATATCTAGAATACATGCATACATAAATAAACAAAGTCAGTTATAAATGCCGCATCAATGCCCAGCCATTCCCCGACGAAATCCACAAAAGGTATTCAAGCGAAAAGAACTGGAGAACAATTAAATTAAAAATTGGAAAAGTAAATTGTACCTAACAAAACCTTGTATTCAGCAGAAATGGAGAAAACTGGCAGTACTAATTCACAACTTCCAACAACACCGTCTTCAACAGGGTTTTAGCAAGGTTTCAGCTTTTCTCCGTTGTTCTCGAAATTTCAGGAGTAATTATACGAAGAGGAAGAGCGAGATGGGCTTAAATATGGATTGTCTTATTTGGGCTTTGGCCCATGTAAAGCCTCTTTCATTATTTTGGATTTCGAATATCTATGCAAGAGACCTATTTGGTTTTCTTTTGTTTTTAAAATATTTTTTAAAGCCACGTATTTTGACAGTTTTCTGATTAAATTTTTCTGTATAATTTTTTACTTAAACCGCAATTCTCAAATTCTTTTCTTTTTTATTTATATCCTTTATTTATCTTAAATTTTTTTCTCAATTTAATTTTATTAAATTTATTCATCATAAAATTATAATTATATTAAAAATAATTATAAATTAACTATAACATGAAATTTTTAATTTAATAATTTTTTTGCACACATTGTGTGTGCGGAATTACTAGTATTAAATAATACTTATCAACGATAAAAGTTATTTAATTGTTTGAGGTTATACTAACTTAATCAAAAATTATGTTCGAATTTTTGAATACGCAGCTAATTTAATTCGAAATTTCATATTCGACTCTATGTTAACTTCATAGAAATTTTGTTTTTTATTTTCTAAATATGCAGCTAGCTTAGCTACAGTTTTTGTATTCAAGTCAATAGTGGTTGAGCCACGTGATTAAGAATTTTTGTTAGAATAATTTAGTTCGAATTCTTTTTACAACTTTGAAGTGTGTTATTAAAAACACTCCGTATTCGAAATCTCTGAATATATAGCTAGCTTAATCAAAAAAATTGTATTCGGATACCTAAATACATTATTATAATTAGTATAAGAGTTTTACACCTTACCCAACCTTATATATTACATGATGGAGATTAGCTAAAATTGATATTCAATATCAAAAGATTATTATTATTTTGTTATGCTTCAGTTTTTGTAGTCAACGAGCTTCAATGGCTTTTGGGGAAACAAAAAGGTAATTTGATGTTCAAAAAATATATCTAATTATGATATTTGCATTTATTTTAAAAAATAATATACTAATAAGAACATCTTTTAGAATATTTCTAGTTTTTTATGCTTAAAGAAAGAATTCATAATTCATGAATATGAACGCGGCAATACAAACACGACACGGGTACAAATATATAACGTATATCAAACATGACACGACATAATAATGATATTTAAAAGTATCTACGTATTAAAGAAAAGAAGCAAACACTGTATTTTCAGACACTCTAAAAACTACTGACGGAAAAATATTAAACTTGATTTATTATGTTTAATGAACCGAAATCAAACAACTCTTCCAGCTCTGATTACAACTCTAAAAATATTATTGGAGCTTTTCAGCTCCAATCCGTACATATTTTCCCTATAATCACCGTACATAATGAAGCCAATTGTTTCACTTGGCACCACGATATTAAAAACATTCCAAAATAATTTTATTATCATAATTTACAAGGGATTCATACAGAAAAGTTGATGAAAACTGAAAGATTGGATCATTCCGCGGCAGCATCAGCAGCAGCTTCATCGCTAACCTTGTTATACAAACGATATAACAGTGAAGATTTTGACGTTTGAGGCTCCCTCTCTAATACGGCAATCACATCCTTAACTGAGATGCTTCGAGCCACGCGAGGCACCACAATTTGATTTCTTCCCACTTTTCTAACTGATGCTGTACACAAAAGAATCGAGTCATGAATAAGCTGCATTCCTCAATTTATGAACTTGTAGCTTTTCAAGGTTAGCCTAGGAGCTTATATATTGTTCTAAAAAGATGTTAAAGCATTTGGAACTAATAAAATGTTTTTGAAGCTTATAAGCTGTAATTATGGTTGCCGGAAAAGAAATGAGTTCTTTTTAGTAAAGTGATGATGAAAAATAACTTAATTTCTGATGAAGTGTCGAAAGAAAATTAAAGATATTCATGTGATTTTGATATCTCGAATTTGACGATAGCTGATGTGTTGTTTCAGAAAATAGTTGGTGGAGCTTAGATTTATATGCCCGAACAGCTTAATTTTGGAGCTTTTAAGCGCCTGTACAAAAAATTTTACCAAACCTTTTGGAGGAGCTTAAAAGCTTCAGCAGAACACCCTCTTAGTTCCTATTATTTTCTAGTAGAGGCTCGCGGACATGTATGTTCCCATATGTAGACTCTAGAAAAGAAAGGGAAGTAAGTTGCTTCTGCTTTCTAAAGAGCCAACTTACCAGGAGTGGTAAAAGCAGATGAAGTATCTCGTTTTTCGGTTTCTTGATTTTCCTTTGTATTTTTTGTAGGGGTTGGTGAAGGCTTTCGTGCGACATCTTTGCTAGGCTGAGAACCTGAAGATGTATCAGATCCTCCCTGTTTCTGCTTGGCCTCAATCATCAGTTGCCATCTTGAAAGCATGTCGCCCACTCCGGTAGCAGCTCTCACAGCAACATTTGCAGCTGTTGCGCGCATTTTGTCATCTTCTTCCTTGTTAGCCTGCAAACAAGAGAGAATTTATAAGACTTCCACAAAATGTTATTAAGAAGTAATATAAAGGGTACCTTTGCTGATTTTGCACGGCTTTCATCCTTCTCCTTGTCACCATCAACTCCATTAGTACTCTCAGCCTGTGTTCACATAAAACTAAGATAAGGACCAGGATATAGGCAGAATCTACATGCATTGGACAAATGAAAGTAAGTGTTTGATGTTTACGTCATTTGGTTTTTGAGATTTTTCAGTTTCAGCCTGTTTCTTCTCCCATTCTGCACGAGCTTTACGGTTTATTGACATGATCTGTTTCCTAACATCTGAGGTGACAATAGTTCTGTGCCTTGGCTTCTCTATATCCACCCGCTGCAGAAGTAATTAAAAATTCAGCTGAGATTAGATAAACAGCCAGAGTCTAATTAAAAAGTAAGGGGAATTCACTCCTCCACCAAGAGTTAAAGGGGGAAAAAAGAAGCACATCAAATAAAAGGAGAGCATGACAAACTAACCTGCTTTGAAAGTCTGATTGCATTACATAAGAGTGCACGGATTCTCTCTTCCACGCACTAGAAGGAAAATATTCCCAAAAATTAAATTAGTTTTGTAGCACTTTCAAAAGACTTGTGAGATTTTAAACTGAAAATGACGAACAATAGTTCTAAATCAGTCAAAAGATAGTAGCATTTGCTTCCCACTTAGGAAGCTTTATAGTTTTCCAAACTATATAACTGTAGGTACTAAAATCATACATGCTTTCCCTAGAGAAAAATACAAGAAATTCACATTTAAATCATAGCTGCATCTATCAGTCTCACCAAGGACAAGCATCGCTCCACATCGTTGCTCATATTCTTTAATCCGCATTTTGCCACTGCCAGATAAAAATACAGACCACGTAAGTATTTTTTATAAATAGATTTATTGAAGATAATAAAAAAAAATCAAGTTTGCTTAAGAGTTATTTACTTATTTCAGCCACTTTCTTTTGAAGTGGAATCTTCTCCAAAATCAGCCTTTCTTCTTCTTCTTGAACAACAAGTCGAGATGCCTCTGAAGCCCGACTTTCTTCCTTAGAGCCAGAAAAGAGTTGTTCCTCCTCCTCCTGTAAATAAATTTTAGTTAATAATAGAAAACTCATGATTTTTCTGGTGGACCATAAGCCAAAGCAAGAATGTGTTTGAATGGATTCATATATCTGCATATATGTGGAGGTTGATTAAGAAAGGTTACCCTGAGATTGACCCCGCTCACTGCAGTAACATCATTCAGATGCTCAATACTCTGATCAGAGAAGGCTCCAGAAACTTTTTGCTTCTTACTGTCAAAATATGACTTTTTAAGTATACTAATATAAGAAGAATGCCACTTAAGCATTTATATTGCGGAAGCTTTGTTTATCTATATCAATAAATGGCATCACCTTGATGGAGGTGAAGAACCAGGTGCTTCCATTGGCTTCTTCTGGCCAGTCAAAGGCTTTTTGGCAGGAGCTTTGGAATTAATCCCAGCCCCAATAGGAGACGTTAGAGACGGCATCCTAGAATTTGACTAACAGAACCATAAAGAAATAGGTAACAAAGTTAGTAACTACTTACCACAAAAAACAGATAACAATCAATATGGTAGTTATGACAAAAAAGAGTGCAAACCCACCCACTAAAAAGAAAAGAAAAGAAACCAAGTTCTTTCCCGAGGAATTTCAACTTCTGATAGAGAACAAATGCAAAAAATAAAGAAAAAACGAAGAGATGAGCAAGCTAATCATCACATGAATGAGGGAATACTAGGTTAGCCAAATCACAAAAATGAGAGAAAATTATTATAACCAACTGTACTAGAAGCTTAAGCTTTTAGATTGGAGATAGATTAAAAATCTTTAATTTCTAAAGAAACTAAAAACTGGGTAAGTAAGACTTCTGTTAGATTAGATATACTCCCAGATGTTCATGTGAACTGTACTCAGCACAAAAATTTACATGGTAACCCCATAAGAAGGGACGTCATGGCATCATTACGTTTTTGAGCAAAACCTCAATGAGGATCCAGAGGGGCAATGAAAAATTACCCTAACCAACAATATAAAAGTATTGACGTGGCATGTGAAACTGAACCATACAGAATTTGAGTGGTGGAGAGAGGAGGATTTGAATTTGATATTCGCATATTTAGGAAATGACAAGGAGATATTAAAACCTTTCATTTGTCAATCAAATAAGTGAAAAAATTTATGAGACATATAAAGCTTCTAAGGGAAGGATTCTTTTTTCTGAAGAAAAAATTGACATTATAAATGACAACAATATTTCCATTTCCACATAAAAGGAGTGGAGGTTATTGACTATTCATGGACAGGGTAGAATGAATAGAATTAGCATGATTCATAGATATTGGTCTTTTCACTGATCCAATGGGATAACAGAGCTACAAGAGTAGGGATAACTTGAAAAAAGCAAGATAGACAAAGAAACCAAGTAATTTTTAATTTAAATGATAATATCCCCAATACCCCACCGGACAAATTGTCAGTAAGGGCCACCAGTTCACTACATAAATTAGCACGGTTGCACCCCATTAGTGAAGTCATATGATCAAATGCTAAGGAGGGACAATGAGCTTAAGCCTATCATTGCTATATTATTTCTTGGATAGTGGATACAGGTGACACTAACTTCCACTAATACTCAAGGAAGCTTAGATTGATAGTTACCAAGCAAGATCTGCATGCTAGTTAACTATGGCTATGCTGACAGTACAGATCTAGCAAGCAACCTAACAGTAAAAATCAGCAGACTAATTTTTATTTGTTGCATATCTTGATGCAGAAGCATAAGAGCATATTACAGCCATCTTATGAGTTTTTCATGTATATGACATGTGAATAAAGGGGGATCTTGGTGACCTATTTCTAAATCCAATCATCAGCAACAAGCAAAAGAACACAAATTAGAGAGACATTGAATACCAGAAGATTGGTCTCCATGGGGCTAGGAATTGAAGGGGAAACTGAATTTGTTGTCACGAGACTTGTAGACGGTATGAATCCTGCTCTAGATGACTGCATCTCAAAAGCTTCATCCTTCAAATTCCCTGAAGCAGAGGGGTTGTTTTTAAATGGTCCAGGAGACAGAGAAGATAACCCATGTGGGGAAGACAGCTGGGCTTTGTGTTGATCATTTGACTGGTCAAGTGGTTCCTGCTTTACATTCGTCATTGCTGATGAAACACCACTTTTCTGCTCAGCATTGGTGGGTAATGGCCACTGGACCTGATTCTGTTGCATGGCTGTGTTGCTGTTCATGTGAGCCAGACTTCCAGCCTGCATTTTCTTAGGATCACTAAGATGATGAGTCCTGTCAAATTTTGACATGTTCATCATATTCATGGACTGGGTTGTAGGCCCTAAGTTACTAACAGCCATGTTGTGATGGCCTGAAGCCTGCCTCATCAGAGAATCATGAGGTTGAGATCGAAGAGATGTTGATGATGAAGCATTAGCTGAAGAGAATGGTGCATAACTACTCCCAGCACTTCCGTATGTGGGAAAAGATGTCTGTTGGAAGGGCATAGTTTGCTGCTTATTGGATCCCTGTGTTGGAAATGCAGGATGCTTCCTTTCCTGGCTTATTTGCATTCCATGCGGGTCTGCTTGGCTTTCGACCTCAAGCGACCTTGCTGCCTTACCATCAATTTTTGAATTGCTTAAATCTGTTCAAAATGCAAAACAAGAAACGAGATATATTAGCATAAGAGCTGGGAGGTTTTTGGAGCAATTGGCAAAGTGACCCAGTGGCCGGTTCAAGAGAAGAATTCGCACCACTTGATGGAACTTGCATTTGTCGTGCAGAGGCCTGTGACTGAAATTGGTTGGCTGCAGCAGCCTGTGCGTTCCTAGCCTAATTTTCATTTTGCAGAATTAATCAAACTCATTTCCAGCCTTCCAGGATAATCAAGTGAAGCCTTAACTGCATAAAATTGGCATGATACATCAACATACCTGAGTCTGCAGTTTGAATACAGCCATTTTTAACATTTGGTCCCCAACAATATTCCTCATGTGCTTGACGAAACCATCTTTAGAAATCTCATTCTTCTGGAAACAGATATATCATTTCAAGGATGAGATTTCTGTAATTTGGTCATTCTAGTGACTCAATTTGCAAAGTTATGAGCAACTAAAAGCTACCTTCAGGTTAAGGTAAAGAGTCTGAAGTTGCATAGCTCTGTCCTTGTCAAGTTGGGGTTGTATGATAGGAAGCAACATGCCAAAGGGTACTTGTTTGTGCAATTTCAATGTGGCACCTGCCTGTTGATTACTACTAGTCATGGGCTGTTGGGTACTCATCCTCTGTTGGCTACTCATTCCCATTCCTGTAGAAGCATGCTGATTCACTGTCGACATAACCTGTTCATTACTAATTCCCATGCTTGTCTGATCTTTAAATTCCAGAGACGAAGGCTGTTGATCATTTGAGCCCACAACCATAGACGGCTGACTACTAATATTTTGTTGTTTGTGCATATGTGATTCTCTTTCTGGGTTCAATTCACGGCCAGGCTCTTGTATATGGATGGACTGTTCTCCAGATGTTTGTGGTTGTGGACAAGTATCTATCGACTGGTTGTTTGGTGTGTTAGGTTCATGATGGGAGGAGCCATCCTCTTTTCTGTTCTCAGGGTCTGAGTGCAGCTCCATTTTAGATGAATGCTGCTCTTTTACCTCAGTTGCCATGGGATCTTGGCCACTTTGGAAATTAACAATACCATCATGGCCAGAGGTTTGCCACTGTGTTAGAAACTGACTTCTGTTTTGACTGCTTTCATGAGATAAGGCCACTGCATTTTGTTAAATATCACACATGAGGATAATTCGTGACAGTTCGTAGGAGGGAATTGGCAATCAAACATGAATAATGGTATACTACATGTTCGGAGAGTAAAACTACCATACGGTTCAATTACCAATCAAAATTTGGTCTTTACAGGTTGATGAGGCTAGTCTGAGCAAGCCCTCCAATGGTACATCAAATGTAAATTCACAAAAGAAAAATAAATGCTATATCCTAGATTTGTAATGGGGAAGTGAGTTTGGTTATAATGTTGATTCAGAAGATTTTAACTATGATAGAATTGATGAAGAAAGGACTATTAAATATATAACCCATTCAACGGTCTGGAACAAAACAACAAACAGTTAATGATGCATAAATTGAATGACAAACATATTTGCCTCCATGATGTTTGTCAAGTAAAATGAACATGAGACATAGCGAGATGAATTTCATCAAAATAATCCCCACAGTATCTGAATCATTCAAGAATCAAAGTACAATAAAAGAAAGGTCTCTTCAATTTCAGATGTAAATATAAATCCAAGCCTTCAAAAATGATCAACCAGAAAAGAGTTCATGCTCAATTTCATTTTCTTAGAAAGTATTTAAGTAGTCATCAATCACTAGCAAAGCAATTAAAGATGGGAATTGTGAGGTGTAATTGTAGGTAAATTTTGAACATCCCCTTTCATTCCTTTGTGCTTACATGACAGTCTACTTGTAAGAAAACTTCTGCATCAGTGGTGCTCTACCAATAGTTGCTGATACCTCAAATTTGAACAATTATCCATTATAATTTGATTACCAAATTCTTACAAACATATTCACCGAGCTTCTTACAGGCAACTTCAAAACTATGAATAGTACTCTGTTAAGCTTCACAATCAGGCAGGACCTAGAAAGTACCTCACTCAATCTTGGTAAAGACAATTCCGGTAACACTTCACTATATCTCACCGGAAAAACCCTAACTTTTTCACCTTCTCCAGAAGTCACCTCAAAAGCGGAGCTCTGCAATGGCATTATATCCATACCAGCCATTGTCTCACTTCTCTAATAAATATTTTAAAAAAAAATCTAATCTACACAAAGATCCATATTAGCAACCAAAGAGTAAATTCCATCAAAATCTAAGATACTACCAAGACACAGTAAAACCAAAAAAAAAAAAACAAAAAAAACGCCGACCCAGATCATCATTCACAATTCAAACTTCAAAAACAAACCCAATCACTGCAATCAGTTAAGTAAAGCAAATTATTCACCTCCACCGGAGCTGGAGGGCTGCTGCGATGCCGAAGCATTCCCTTCGATGTCCGTTTTCAATTCGGCAGTGAAAGCGTCCACGTCGGCCCCAGAATGCATAGTCTCATCCTGCGAATATCAAAAAACAGGAAAAAGACCCAATCTTCAACAGCTCAAAATCCAGAACACGAATCAGTACAACAAGTAGAGCATTAAAAGAGAAGGGGGAAAAGGGTGACCTCGTCTTCTTCAAGGAATTTCATAAGGTTAGAATCCATTACAGCAATCCAGTTAGAGTAATTTGAGGTAGAGTGAAGCAAATCGTGAGTACAGAATCCAGTTTGATGCTCGACTCTAAAGAACTGCGAAGGGGAAATATATTGTGTAATATATTACCTAATTAATTAAATAAAATTCAGTGTATTTATAACGGGGTGGAGACCCCCAAACGCCGCCACCTCAATAGTCAACTCCCAACTCTGATTCCCGGTCCAGCGAATTAGACCGGATCGGCCAGTGTAGGGCTGAAATAAAAGAAATAGAAAACTTGTAAAAATAAAAATACAAATATCCGTGACTAAGAATAATTTATTCAGCCAAGTTAAATTTTAATCCGAATTTGATTCATATTTGTTCTAAATTGGCATATACAATCATAAAAGGAAAAAAGTTGGATGGATCACATTCTAACTAATATTTGTGGTTTGAAATAAGTTGATGAAATATACCAAACAATTCAATTAATTAAATGTTTGAATCTGTTTTTTCATAATATCTTTTATTTTTCAAAAATTTAATCAACATTTTTTTAAATATATCTTTTATTCTTTAAATTGTAATTTTTTGGTATGTATTACATATTATTATATTGTTTTAATAATATTTTTTAATTATATTTACAACTAGGCAAGTCGTTAATGAATCGGATCCTATTAAACCCCGAATCCAAATCCTAGTATCTGATGTGGACAATACCCATCTGACTCGTGGACCACCAGCAATCCGCCACGTGTAACATCATCGACCATAAAGGTACTCGAGTTAAGCCTCGAGCACCTTTCTCACTCCCCAGAGAAATTACCG
>JBBMKE010000009.1:7932569-7952730 GCA_037834125.1 Lippia alba | reverse complement strand
AGCAACTTCCCAATCCTGACCTCATTCCAGGGATCCCTATACTGCTCTCTGAGAATGTAATCAGTAGAGAAGTTGTAGAAAATAGACGGCTCTGTGATGGGGTTTTTGTGAGCAACTGATTTTGTGGGGGCGCATCGGTTGGTGGATCAAGAAGCCTTTCGAAGATTTTTTACCTCGTTTCCCAAAGTGCATTTGTAACTGGTGAATGGTACATCCCAGGCCACAAGCTCAACGGCTTCTTTGTTGAATCACTTTCTTTGAGAGAGCCATCAAATGGGGAGGCCAAGGTGGAAAAGATGGGAATCGGAGAAGAGTTGGATTCATTGGAAATTCAGAAAAGAATCCAAATTTGAGGGAAAAGTATATCAATTGTTGCATCAACTTTTGGGAGATGAAAAAGCGTTCTTCGAGGGTATGGAAAAATTGAAATTGGGACTTGGGTGCTTGGATTGAGCTTAGTTTTGATTTGATCATACCATTTTATAATAATAGATTGTTGGATTTTTTCTCATCATTAATTTGTTTTTATGTTTGCATCTTATTATTATTATTGTTATTATTATTATTATTATTATTATTATTATTATACGGTGAGAAGCGACATGTTCCATACATTTATACGCCGACATTACTAAACAATTTGATTTTGAATTATCGGGATTTGTTGAGAAAGTCTTGGAAAATGAGATTTTGTCATATTTTGATGATACGTAACAAATGTACTACGGATGAGCTTGCTCGCATGAATCATGAAATTGAGTCTCAATAGATGGTTTGAGATATTCCGCCTGATGGTGTTGGGTAGGAGTTTTTTTTTTATTTTTCTAACTTCTGCGTGGGTATTGACGTTCGCTTAGGACCAAAAAATAAAAAATATGTTAATATGAGAACCTAGCATAAATCAACAAAATAAGTTGAAATTATGTCAATTATTAATCATAATTATTATTTATTTTTTTTCCAAGATTCTGCCACAGTATTAATTATATCATAATTCTTATTATGTTTTTTTCTCATTTATTAATCATTATATAATTTATTTAATCAAAATTTAATAATAAGATTTAACTTTTAGTTGTTTATATATATTTGTGGTTTTTTTGTTGATCGAACTTCATCCTTATTGTGCCAAAAAAAAAAATTCTTATTGACACTATTTGATGTTTTAAGATTTAACTTTTTGTTTTTCCATTTAGTAAAGAATTTTGTCGAATTTAATATGGTTTCGTTGACCCTTTTTTCCACAAAAAATAAATGTTCTCTTTTTCTTTTTTAAATTGATTAAATTGATTATTTATTTTTATTTTATAGTTGAGCGGTGGTTAACCACAATTATTTTATTTGAATTCAATCATAATTCTCTAAAATTTTGAACTTTCCTTTATTAATTCTCTAATTTATTCAAAAATCTCATTTAATCATCTTCGCAATTTCTGTTTAGTTACTAAATTGAGATTTATTTTCATAAATTTATTTTTTATTAATTGTTTCTCTTGAGATTTTTTTTCTCATTATCAACAATATTTCTATAATATATATGTCCATTTACTTTCAATCAAATTATATTTGCTACAAAATATATATATATATATATATATATATAAAATTTATGATTAGGTTTCTAATATAAATATTTTTTTATTTATCATTATTATATGTGTGATCTTTTGTCTTTTTTGATATGTTCTTATTATTTTATCTTCAAAATTCTTATATATTTTTGTTGAATTTTTTTAAAGAATTTGAATCTGTATGATCCTAGCTATAATTTTTTCAACTCTCCAACTTATTAAGTTGATTATTAATATTTTATTTTCATATAAATCTATACTTTTGACTCGATGATTATTTTTTAAATAATAGTCTTGAGCTTTATTTTTGTCATTTTCTATTATCCGATTCTTCATTTATTTATTTGTGTTTTTGATTTGGATTTTTTTTTTGTATATTTTTATTAGTTTCAAAATATTTTAAAATTTTGATAGTTGATATTTTGTGTCTTTTAATGTTTAAAAACTGTTTATTAGGTAATCCATTTTCTTTTGTATATTTTAATTGATTTTCTTTTTTATTCAAATTTAATTAATTATTTATTTCAATTCGATAAACTTTATAAGAAATTCTTTAAATCTTTATAAGCTAAAGAAGATAAATATAATGGAAAATAATTTTATAAAGTTGTTATTTGTATAAATGTAAATATATACAATCAACATATTCATTTTCCTCCTAATTCTATTTTTCTTTTCATAATCAACATATCTATATGAATTAACTTATTTCATAAGTTAATTCAAATTTTAATTATTTTATTATTAATTGATTTTTTTTATATTTTATATTTATTCATAACCTTATCAATATTTGAAGTTCTTAATAAAAATGTCAAATCTTATATTGTTATTATTATTTTTCATAAAAATTTTAAAAATTTAATTAAGTTCTTAATGTTTCTCTCTCTCCAACTATTATCAAAATATCTAACGAATTAGTATAATTTTTTCTAATTTCGTACGTCGCACGGGTGATACGCTAGTATACTCACATTAATTGATTTAAATTGGAAAAGGTTTTACTTTTTATGCCAAATAAATAATGTAAGTGTTTTTTTTCTTAAACGCAAACCCATTTCTACTAAAAATTGACTAAATTAATAAGAAACAAAATATACAAAAGAGCAATAGAGAAAAACAATACAGATTCGAGATCATAATTTTAACAAATTTATAATTAATTGTATTTTTAAAAAAAATTATATTGAGTTCAAAAATTGGACAAAAAGGTGAAAATTTATCTCCATTAACTATGGCTGCTATTCAGGAATTCCATTTTATTTTTTTTACTCGTACACTCCCAACTCCCAAATAAAATTCGAACCCGTAATATTGTCTTGGAGTATGAACACATAATTCACTTGGACCAACTCCAGTTAGCATCCAAGAATTTGAATATAGTATAGTTCCGAATTATTAAGATACACTATAGTTTAAGTAATTTATATGAATAATGATATATTAGGAGAGGTTTTGTAACATATAAAAACGAAGGGATTATTTTATAAATTAATTAAATGTGAGGGACGATGATTAATAATTCGTCCTTTGTTTCAATAAAAGTACGAAGATTTCAATCATTATGCACAATAAATCATAAATAATCACAAATAATCATTCTTTACCAGAAATTTATAAATAATGAATGCATATATATTCAATTTGCTTTAGTATGAAACTATACTAATTTTTTTAGTAATATTTATAAAATTATTTGGGAAAGTGACACTATGGCTCTCAAATTATAATATTTATGTTATCCCATTTTATTCAATAATTTTCAAAATATGATTCATTGAATAATAATAATAATAATAATAATAATAATAATAATAATAATGAAGTAGAGATTAATAATACAATAGATTAATGATTGATGATAATTAGGCAAGTGCAGTATTGGGCAAGCAAAATTATTTATGTGATAATAAGGCCATAATTATGTAATACCTGGTTCATAAAGTCTATGGTTATGTCTTCAAAAAAAAAAGTCTATGGTTATTATTTGTAGTACATTGTAATTAATTATGATAATTAACCCATCAATAAGTTACTGAAATACCAATTAGTCAAACTTTTATTCAGCTTTCTTTCATGTCTAAGACACACCTAGTACACTTTGCAACATATTTACTTCATTTGATTAAAAAGGATTCTAATCTACAGATGAATTTATTATTACTAATATTTTTGTAAATTCAAAATTATTGACTCAATCCGAGATTATATTGAATAAAAATTGACTCACTCATTTCTATTTTAATATGGTTCAAAATTCAAATACGTTATCATTCTTTTACTGAACAATATCCCATCTTGTTCCAATTAATAAAATAAATATGTGATATAAGTACGCAAATTTTTCACTAAATTATCTGTTTTGGGTACATATCTTATATTTAGGTAGGATTAATGTTGATATAATCATTGAAAAATAATATTTTCAATTTTCAATCATTTTGTCTTTAATAATTTAGGGGACAAAGAGGCTCTAGGTCAAGTACCTTGTAGCATACATTATTTTGCACCGTGATGTTTTGTATTTCGATGGTAAGGTAAATGGCTAAAAGATAGACATCTTTGTCTTGTGACAAATTTGGCCATCACTTAGTCTTCCATTTTAGTCTCTTGGAATATGGTTGAAAATCTACAATAATTTAATATCATTTCCCATAAGTTTTATGGAAAATAAGAATATTCCGAAGATATTTAAATAATTAATAATGTTTTTTCAATAGCTTGATTTAAGATAATGAGGTTATCCAATCGGTACTAATAATATGGTATACTAGATGCGTGTGAAACAAAATATAATTATACATTAAAATCAAAATAATCATATTAATTTGTATTAAAATTTATAATTAAATTTAAGATAATACTATATTATGTGAGAAAAATAATATAAAAGTAAAAAATATTAAGGAGCAAATAAAAAATAATTCAAGAGTTCAAGAAATTCAACCATTGTTTTGAGGTCCTTAATATAATAGTATTATTAAATTTTGAGCAATTTATGAAATTAAATACTAAAATAATTTAGTAGTTTAACGCTATATTAATTTAATTAAAAATTTCGTATTTAAAATTCTTGATTATAAACTTACAATTAATAAAAAAAATCTTTTAAAGCTCAGTATTCAAGTCTCTAATCACGTAACTATGAAAATTTTAAAATTTAATGGTCAGACTCGGCTTGACCTATATTAAAAAAAATAAAAAAGTAACTTTTTTTTTTTGAAAATCGAAGTTTATACCCCCAAATTGTTATCTTTTCTCATTAATACCCCATTAATTTGGTGATATGTTTTTTATTGTCTCTCTCGCACATTCACACAGTACACGGCAGTTATGCTCCCACATCGCTCCCAGCGGGGCCCACTCCCTGCACATATATATACCATTCTCGCCGTTTTCCTTAACGGCCATATTTCTCCTTCTCCCTTAAACCCAACTTTCTCTCTCTAACACATATCATCATTCTCGTAGTACCTAAAGCTCTATAGCAGAGGTGAGGAAATTCCAATCTAGGGTTTTACAGGTTGTGGAAATTGTTTGCGTCGACGATGTGCAATGGTAACTGTAGTGGCATCCAATCCTAAGCAGCAGCATCACATCTCGCAGCGGCCGGCGGCGTTGCTTCCGTCGCACTCCGACAATGCGCCCACGCGCCGCCGCCCCAAGGCTCGCGAGGTCACGTCGCGTTACTTGTCGCTCTCGACGTCGTCGTCCTCCACGAATTCCTCCTCCTCCTCCTCATCATCATCGACGAATTCGTCTTCCGGATCGTCGATTTTATCGAGGAGGAATCGGTCGCCGGTGGTTGGGAGAGGAGCGGCGGTAGATGCTACGCCGAAGAGCGTTGTTAAGGAGAGGGCGGAGAGGCGGCGGCCGGCGGCGGGGATGACGACGGTGGCGTCTAACGCGGAGAGGATGCTGACGACGTCGATTAGGACTTTATCGGTGTCGTTTCAGGGGGAGTCGTTTTCGCTGCCGGTTAGTAAGGTGAAGCCGCCTCCGACGCCGGCGGGAGTTGCCGGGGGTTTGAGGAAAGGTACGCCGGAGAGGAGGAAAGCGGGGGCGACGCCGGGTAGGGATCAGAGGGAGAGTTTGAAGACGAGTGATCAGAAGCACCGGTGGCCGGGGAGGTTGCGTGGCCAGAATCCGAGTTTTTTGAGTCGGAGTTTGGATTTTTGTGATGCTGAGAGAGGGAAGTTGAATGGTTCCGGGGAATTGGGAAAATGTATGGCGGATGAATTTGACGGCAGTAAATTTGAGATTAATGGGGTTAAGGAGATTGATGCTCGTTCGAGCTTATCTGATCACTTGAATTCGGATTCTGACAGTGTTTTCTCGGAGAGTACTCCCGATTGGAAGTCGATTCGGTTGAAAGGAGTGCCGGCAAGATTTTGGCAGGATTTGGATCCACCATCACCTGCATCAAATTATGCATTGAATAGGAAGGATCCTCCGAAACTGATTGTTCCGAAGAAATTTCAGAATGACATTCATGTGTCATCCCCATGCAGGGGACTGTCACCTGCTCGTGGAGGTGCAAGGTTGGCTTCACCGAGCAACGCGGTGACGTCATCGACTGGCACTCTATTTAAGGGGTTGGCTAGTCCAACAACTAGAAATCGTGTTGCTAACAATTTGATGAATGACAGTAATGTCTGCAGCACACCATCAATGTTGAGCTTCGCTGCTGATGTGAGGAGGGCAAAGTTGGGGGAGAATTTAATTGTTGATGCACATGACCTGAGACTGCTGCATAACCGGCATTTGCAGTGGCGATTAGCAAATGCAAGGGTAGAGAATGTCCTGTCCATACAGAAATTGGCAGCAGAGGTATTAATTTAAACCCCCAGACTTTTCTGGCTTTAGAAAATTACAAGTTAAAACAAATTATAGTTTCTTGATTGTCTCACCGAGCATGGTGTATATTAGTTTAATTTATTTTGGCACATCAATTGGTTCCAGATAAGTTATACTGTTTTTTGTCATTTGAATGTAGTGGGTGAGATTTGGATATAATAAACAATATAATCTAGAAGTTAATAGGAAACTGGAACAAGAACTTGATCTAGTGATTGCCGCTACTTGGATGGCTGTTTCCTTTTCTCTGGCATAATTAATTGGGAATAGTATGACTTTGGAATTATTCAAGTTTCTCATTTCCATTTACCTAGAAACAGAAAAAGTAGAAGTTTCTCTTTATCAGAATTCAGAGGTAGTTGGCTCAAGTTAATTGCAGAGTGGATGCATAAACATATTACCAACAACCACAACAAATTTTGAGTCCTGGATCAATCAGCAGGCTGATGGTGATTAAGTATGATTACAAAGTTTCTAGGTTTAGTAATATACTAATATCCTGTAAATCTGTCATGTTAGTGTTTGCTCGCTTGAGTAAACCATTATATCTGTATCCAGCCTGAGTATTGGAGATCACCAATTTCCAGATATAAGGTTCTCAATGTTAACGTTACAGGGATGCGGATAAAATTAATTTCATCACCTACTTACCCTTTGTGTTAATGACAAAGTAATTTCTGTAGGAATCATTTTGTAAGCAAAATTTGTAGGTTAAACTTGAGTTACCAGTTACCACTTCAATATCTCTTCTTTCTGCAGCTGGATTCTGCAGGAAAGAGGGAAAATATAATGTTGTGTGAATGAATGGTAATAAGGTCATTTCAATCTGGAAACTGTGGTTAATTCTATTTGTTAACAAATAAATCTCTGTGAAGACACTGGTGACTCTTGCAAAGAGAACCTTTGGCGAAAAAAAATCTGATCTGAAAGTAAATATGCATTTACTACAATGTTATGAAAGTGTCTCTTTAAGAGTTTTACCAAATGATAAATAATTTCAAGCCCCTCAACCTGAATGTTTCCTGATGATCTCCTTTATCGCTTTAGATTACTTTGTTGTGTCGAGGATCTATGGGACACAGTATTTTGCATTAGGTGATTTTTTAATTTCACAGTTCCCTTGAAATTTAACACTGTGCTCTTCTGCTTGGTGATTGATTAATGGTGCCAGAATTTTGTAATTTTTTATTTTTGCCAAAATGATAATTTTTTATAATGTTGGTTGATGGCTCCAAGTAACTTGACTGACGGTGTAGATTGTAGAAAGATGACTCATTTCACCTAACATGCCATTTTATAAATTTTCATTGGGTATTTTCATGTGGTTTCCTTATAGCACTCAAAGTATTATTTTTTGATCTCTACTCTTTTTTCACTTCGCCAGAGAAGCCTCTATAAGGCTTGGGCATCTACCTCAAAATTGCGGCAATCTGTCAAGTCCAAGAGAATTGAACTACAATTGTTGAGACACAACCTGAAGATATATTCTATTCTAAAGCAACAAGTAAGAATATTTCATTCCCCTAATGCCCTTGTTTTGGTTTAATTCGGAGGTTGATCTATATACTTTGTTTGCTCTATAAGACTAGTTTTGTTTGTTGGGATCCTGTTGAGCTCAGAGTTAAATTTATCCCTAAATTTTTTTAGGTACAATTTTTGGTGTTATTTTTCCTGGATCCTTTCAGTTCTTAACATAACTGAAACTTATCCATCACAAAATTGACATATATCGATTCAAGTTTTACCATATAGAGTTACTTTGGAGTCATACTTGTCCTTACATGATGTCTTTATTCTGCACTCTCTCTCTCTCTCTCTCCCTCTCTCTCTCTCTCTCTCATACACACACACACACACATGTCTTATTTAACATGATACTGTGCATGAGCAATGGTTGCTTGAACACACTGCACACATGCACGTGGAGACATATAATTGACATATATCAGCTGTTGTTCCCTGTTTAATATCCTTGATGAAAGCAGGAGCCACATTTGGAAAACTGGGATCTAATGGATGGAGACTACTCCAATTCAGTTTCTGGTGCTATTGTAGCACTCGAAACTAGCACTATCCGTCTTCCTGTTGTTGGCGGTGCAAAGGTATTCTGCTCTTTCTGTATAAATGAATAAAAATCCCATTATAACAGCATTGATGGTTCATCATTTGGAATAACTTAAAAAGAAGCTAATCTTTCCTTTCTGTTGTTTCTCAACATTTTAGGGTGATGTTCAGAAGGTGCAAGAAGCTATTTCTTCTGCTGTTGACGTGATGCAGGCCATGGCATCTTCAATATGCTCTTTGGCGACAAAGGTAATTTATGTTTATCTTTTTTTTTATTCTTTTTATTTTTTAAGTGAAGGCCTACATTGATTCTCATAGTCCGCCACTTAAATTTATCCTCATAGATATTAACCAGCTTTTTATTTGTTCCTATTCATGCATTGCTTTCATGTAAGTATAATCATATCTCTTTCTAACTAGAGCAACATGAACAAGTCATCGCAGTTTTTGCTGATAACTCTGGTTGTGAATTCACAATTGTTTGTACACACAATAACACTGATGGCATCATAATACTATAGTACTGATTAAACTCCATCTAATTATTAACCCTCAAAGTTGGTAATTAATGTTTCCGTATTTTGCACTTGAAAGAAAAAGCCCGTGTTTTCGATCTTTTATGTTCTGCCAACTAAATGAGGCACTAGAATACATAATATTTTTACTTAGCATATTTATGTCATATCCCTTTATTACCTTTTCTTTCTTATTCATCAAATACATATGGTAGTTTAACCAGTTAGTTTTTTCTCGAAGAAGTGCATAAACTATTTTAGCTTTGATTTGTTGCTGAAGTTTATGAAACAACTTACTATATTTACATTATATCCTTTTATTGCCTTTTCTTTCTTTCTTTTTCATGAAAGACACGTGGACGTTTAACCAGTTAGTTTTTTCTCAAAGAAGTACATAAACTATTTTAGCTTTGATTTGTTGCTGAAGTTTCTGAAATATTTCTGCCTTATAGAAGTTTCTTACTACCTTCGATTCAATAACTTTCTAATAATATTGTTTAGGTAGTGTATTGTCTGTGTCAATAAGTACTATCTCTATGTTTGTACTAGTTAATATTACATATTTTCTACTGGATTAGATAATTATATAGAGCATATTACCTTAGATTGAACTAATTTAAGTCAATTCCTTTCATAATATTTGGATGTCTGTACCTAGTTATAAACCAGTGGTGTAATATATGTTTGTATCTTACAAAATGTGAAATTTATTAAATTTTATATATTTTATCCATTATTATGTCATTAAAACTTGTTTGTAATATGATAGAAGTTTCTTACATTCTTCAAGTTCATTATTGATTCACAAGTCCAACTTTTAGGTACTTATTATCACCGATTTCAGGTGCAGCTCGTGTGATATTTGCTAGTACTTTTAAAAAGTACAAATCATAACTTGTAATGTTCGTATAATCCATTTTCGCTAATTTCTATCTAATGTTTTGCATCAATAGGTGGAACAAAGGAGCTTGCTGGTGTCAGAACTCTCTAACATAAGTGCAAGAGAAGTTGGCTTACTTGATGAATTCAAAGATTTCTTGTCAACAACATTTATACCCTTGCAGGTAAGACTGAGATCAGCTCATGGAAATTTGCATACATTCACGTTTGATTACAACGCTGTTGATCTCCTGCTTTTACTCCATTACTTTCAAATGCGCTAACACAAGTTATCATGCCAGGTGAGATATTGTAGCTTAAGGACCCATGTCTTGCAAATCCCACAAAACTTAACGAAAAAGGTGTGAAACTCGTTGATTCTTCTTCACCTCAAATACTAACATCAGATTACTAGATGGTCTCTTTTCCAGATTGAAAAGGCATTACATAGTTGTTTAAAGATTGCCAGAAAGCAGCTCCAGATTGTGTTTTTTGTGTGCATATAAGGTAGGAAATGGTTTCGAATTTTGACTTTAGATTGTATAATTCTAATCCTATGAGTTTCAGAGTCTTGCATCATAGGTTAGCAGCAGTCCGAGCATACGTTTTGTTTTGGTTTCATTCTCAAAATTTTCCATTTGAAAACCACAGATCCCTTTCTAGTGTCTAGTGTTAGATAGTTATATGTGCTGAAAAAAAAGTAAGAAATGTGTATAAATATGGTTGTGAAGACTTGAATAATTGTTATGTCTTGTGAGTGTTAGTATTAGTTTGTAATGGTTCGATTTTGTGAAACTTTTCAGAGCATTTGTCTTTCATTAATATTATGAAAATTAATCGTCGTGCTAGTTTTGAAAATGTCCAAATTGAAGGAAATTAGGCCAATTGATGATTTATATTTATACAAATCAGAGATGAAGCTAAAGGGATCGAGAATTAGTGTTACATTTTACATGCATCTTTTTGGTTATTTTATATGTCTGTTTTGTTTATAATGAGATTGATATCAAGTATTGTCATTTTCTGTAATGATATTAAGTTTGATAATTGGGCGTGAGTACATGAGATAAGTTGGGAGATGGGACATCGACAATCATGTTTGTTCTGTATAACTAAATCAAATCAAAGATAAAGCCATTTTTGTTGGAAGCATAGACTCAAAAACAAAGTAAAAGTAAAGGCATTTTGGATTTTTTAAAGCCTTGTATGTATGTATGTGTGTGTGTCCATATATATGCATATCTATACAAATGATAGGAGCATATTCAAAAATATGGAACTCCTTTTAATTAAATATGATGCATATCTTTTGTTGTTTGATCATTATGACGAAGGGGATGTAAATGACCAATAACTAAAATATAATTAATATAATAAAAGTCATATTTCATTATTTTAATATGTTGTATTTTCCTGGATAGAACTTACTTCGTTCCAATATGGATATACAAAATTAGGGTCTAAAATAGTAGTATCTCTACATGTTATGATTATCGTAAATACATTGCTTTCTCGTTGTTCGTAAGTATGATGTGAATTGTGAGGATTCAATGGGATTTGGTCCGGAGGTACTGGTTAGATTAATGCTAATTTTATCACATTATTTAAACTTACGAAAAAGATTAATATAACTTGTCATTGTGTACGATGTGAGAAAATCAAAAAAATCATGTAGTATCATTGTATCAACAACATAATAGAAATAATTAATTAATTATTTATTTATTTATATCAAAAATCCATAAACATTGTCATACCAACTACAAATTTGCTCTTCCGAAATCAAATCAAGCATTTCTATAGGAGGTTCTTGCCGGCACCTCAAGCTATCCTCACTATGCCCCTTTTCGGCTTTTGCCATACTATCAACACAATTATTCAATTCCCTTTGAAGATGTCGGAGCACGATATCGCAAAGTGGATGATCAAGTGATCATCATCAACCCCATTTTGTATCAAGTCCACTACTACATTCAAGTTGACCTCAACTTCAAGCCTCTCAACATGTCTTTCCCAAGCGACTTTGAAGCCTCCTCTAAGACCAAATAGCTCTACAACCCTGATATATGGAGGCACTTCCAATGTTCTTGGCATAAACCCACAAGCCATTGCCAATATCCTTCCGATTCCCTAATAACCCCTCCAAACGAAGTTGAATCGCATTCCTTGAAAACACTTCCATCAGAATTTACTTTACACCAATCGCGGTAGTTTTTTCCATTTCCCCGTCTCCACCTCTCTAGTTTTATTCCTATCCCCTTCAAACAAAATGTCAAGTCCAACGCAAGAGCCTTGATTTGATCAATCATCCATCTAAGGGGCATTTTCTTCTGCTGAAAAATCCACATGTTTGTAGCATGCCAAGCTGTCCAGGTTTGTAGACAACTGGACACTCGTAATTATCTAACCTATAAACGATGCAATTTTTATCCGACTAAACACTTGGCACCAATAAATGTATCTACTTTTTAAATGATTTCAAGTACTTTATTGTGCTTATTTTGCTTCATAAATTCATATCCCAATATCCTGTTCATGAGATAGATATGTCATTATTGGTCTCGACTCTCGTGACTAATTCATTACAAAAAATTCCCTATTATTCTGCATCTTGCAATAAATTTAAAATCGTTGCTTTGCTGTGTGATTTATATATTTAAAATCATTTAAAACTGAAATACGCAAGTGATTCAAATGAATTGGGGAGGAATCACTCCTATATTTCATTTTCGCAGTATGCAAGCTCAAAAGAACAAAAAAAAAAAAACAAATAGGAAAAAGATGAACTAATTATTATCGTATTTGATACACAATTTAAACCTGTATCGATTGACAAGTGCAACAAACAAAAAGCATTTTTTTGTGAAAATTCATATTTATTTTATTTTATTTCATATTGGGACACTTCAATGTAATATTTCATCTTCTAAAAATACTTTTAGTATATATATTTGAGACAATAATGTTAAAATATCAAGAATTATTTTAGTTCATATATTATGTCAAGAAAAATATAAGTGGCTAGCAGTGGACCTACTCTGTATGCGGCGAAACGCAACCTTGAGGCGATCCTATTGACACCAACTTTTCATCTTTTCTTTAAATTATTTTCTTCTCAATCTAATATTTAATTGAATAAAATAATAAAATAAAATTTGTCCCATTCGAAGAATATATTTTCTCCATTATTATTATTATAAGAAAGAAAGGAGATGCGATGACGTGGTTCCCACTGCTCGTGGAGGAGGGGAATTTGGTGGGGCCCAGCTGATGTGGATTGCACCTCTTTCCAAATCCCATGTTTTTATTTTGTTCTTAAAAAAAAAATAATAATACTTTACTATATTAACAACTTTTTTACACTATATATAACACGACAACACAAAAAGGTTTGTTTTTATTTCTTATAAAAAAGGGTTTATTTTATAAGCATCGAAAGTTGGAAATTTCGAAGTTTTAGCCATTTTTTGGCATAACAAGAGTTTATTTATTTTTAATTGTAAAAAGGTACTTACAATTTCGTATTTCTTTGCACATCGACATACTATTCTTAATACAAGATTTTAAACGAGCTAAGAGGAATTGTACTTATAGTTAAGGGGGGCGATATTAAATTATCATTTATACTATAAAAATAGGTGAAATAATATTTTTTTATAATATGAATATAGAATTTAGAATTTGAAAAAAGAATACCACTGTGTCTACAAGCGGAAGGCGACCATGTTTTCAACCTAACTCAAGGAAAGAATATTCGCAGTTTTTTTCTAATTTTAGCGTGTATTTTGTTTTTTGTATTCTACTTTTGATTTTTGATTTTTATTTTTTTATATTGCAATTTTGAGGTAATCATCTTTTTGAAAAATCAAAATCATCGTAGTAAATAGTGATTCTACTTTTTCAAAAAGAATATTTAATATAAAAATTTATGAATGTGTATGTTGTAATCATAAATTTTATATTAAATCCTTTTTTTGAAACTATCATAACACTCATGCTCATATTATTAGTTTGATTCAACTCAATCGTATTTGAATTAGAATTTTTTTCAGTATTATATGTTTCATATAATTAGTTTGATTCAACTAAATCGTATTTGAACTAAAATTTTTCTCCAGCATCATGTATCTCATGTAATTAGTTTATTTCAACTTAATCATATTTGAACTAGAATTTTTCTCCGAGGTCATGTGTAAGACTAAAATATGTTCATTCTTCTCTATCCCATATTTCTCTCCCTTCTCTCTCTCTCTCTCTCTCTCTCTATATATATATATATAATAAAAAAACAGAAAACATGGGGCCCTAATCCACGGGCAAATGTGTGTACTGTGGTAGTGTGAAAAGGAGAAGATTGTGGAGAATAGTGAGAGAGAATATTGACCACTGTGTCACTGTAGCCACCCCACCTCTCTGCCATTTTTCACTTCCTTCAACATCTCTAACCTTCTCCACATTCCAACCATGTCTTTGTCTTTGTCTTACTGTTATATAATAACCTATCTCAATTTTAACACCTTTCTATACGGATGTTCTTCTTCTTCTATAATATATGGTATACACCTCCAAATTTATATTTTCAAACCACATTTTTTAATCATAGCCACGTGGGATTTAATGTAAAGAAAAATATAATAAGTTCAAGACAAAAAAAAAATATATATTAATAATTATAGTTTTTTTTTTTTGTGTTTATTACACAAAATAGTACTCTCTAGATTACAAAGAGGTACAAATTCCGATTTAACTTAGTCAAAAAGAGTTACAAGAGACCTAAACTCGAATCATTACATTTTCAATTTCTCTTCACTGAGTTAACAACAAGTAGGTGGTCTGGTCTCCGCCCCCCCACCCCCACCAAAAAAGAACAACTCTGCTTCACTAACTAGAGCTCAATGAGTCATGATTAAGCAAAAAGGTTCAGAAGTTTTGGCTCTTTGTTACCAACACTTTTGACTCTATTCCCACCCCCTCCAAAATCCGCCGAGATTTCCGATATCTCCGACTCAAACGACGCCGTATTCTCCATGCAGCTCCGCCGCCCTCCGGAATATTCCCCGATGAGCCCATGCATGGCGGCGGCGGTCTTGCTCTTTTGGCGATTACCCCATGTGAACGCCTCCGATCCTGCGTCGGCCCTCGCCGCCGCCGGAAACAGAGCACCGCCGGAGAGGACCGTCTCCACCGCCGCCTGACATATATGCCAGTTTCCGGTGGACATCAACCCCACCGCGCCGTTCACGGGGTTCACCGTGCGCCCACACGCCTCGAACAACAGCGATTGAAACAGAGCTGATAGAAAACAAAGTTTTTAAATTACAAGAAAACCCACATGCAGAAAAGGGATTTGTGTATATGGGTTTCTTTGATTTGGAGAAAAGATTCAAACTTTGATGAATTACAAGAAAACCCACATGCAGAAAAGGGATTTGTGTATCTGGGCTTCTTTTATTTTACCTGGCCTTTTGTTTTCCGGCACGGCGGCGATGAAGGACATGAGGTCGCTGCGGCCGAAGAACTTGGAGACGAAGAGGGTGGCGTTGCCTTGGGCTTGCGGCGATTCGATCCATTCCAAACACGGCCTTAGGATGCATTCCTCGCTGCAACCTCTTCTCAGAACTCTGCAACCATTGCAGCTCATCTTCAAGAAAATGGAAAAACGAATTTCAAGAAATGAAAAATGGAGAAAGAATTCTTGTTTTGGTTTTATTGTTTGTGATCTCTTCGTCTTCCTCTGGGATTTCTTGAAATCGAAGGAAGAGAGAGATTGAGAGAGAGAGAGAGGGGGGGACAGAGAGAGTGGATGGTGTTAATTATAGGAGAAGTGGTGTTGTGGGTGAAGTGTGTCTGGACTAGGGTTAAGATTGGGGGAAGTGGGAAAGTAACCATGGTTGGGTTTGTTTTAAGGGATTGTTTGGTACCATGGGTGAAAACGGTCCTTTGGGTTTGGATTTATGTTGGGGGCCTTGGGCTTGATTAATTGTGAAATGTTTATTACTTGTGTGTGCTTGTGGGCATTGGTCTATCTTACAGTAAGGGATTTGGACCATTTACTGCATTTATTTCTCAATAAATAGTAGGAAAGATTGGAAAATTTATTTTGAAAAAAATTGAGGATGATCTATAATGCACTGATAAGAATACACAGGTATACAGATATGATGCAATATAAAAATAAAAAAGAGAAGCATAATTTTCTTTATGAAAAATGTCTTATACGGATGTTTGACACGACATAACACAATAAAATAATTCTTTAAAAATATTCTTCTATTAGAGATGATGATCAAGAGGTTTTTTGAACCATAGTAGTACCAAATTAATCAAGATTTTTAGAAGGCATCAAAGAAGGTAAAACAGTACAAATTGAAAATGTTCTAGTGAATAAAAAATTGTGTTTCTATCATTCTATGTCCCAAATACAGATAAAATATTAAGGGGGAAAAAACTTAAATGAAAAAAGAATTTTTTTAATAGTACCCATGAGCTGAAAAAAAATTTGTTTACTCCGCATTTTCAAAAATTTTTCTGTTTGCTCCCTAGATGAGAGGCAATATATTTGTTTACTTCTAATTTTTTGTAAAAAAACTCAAGGATCTCGTAACTAAATCCCCAAATGTTGTATATTTTTCGCAATATCATGTATATACATCATTTGTGGATTTATTTACGTGATCCTTAAGTTTTTATACCACATTTACGTAAAATGAGGAGTAAACAAACATTTTCCTCTCATTTGGGGAATGAAGGCAATTTTTTTTTTGAAAATGGGAAGCAAACAAACATTTGACTCCATTTGGGGATTTGATAAAAAAAATATGTAAATGTAAAAAAGAATTATACATTAGAATTTAATTTGTTTCACATACTCAGAGTAAGAATGAGACACCTTCAATTCATAGAAAAAGGGTATTCATTTAAAACAATACAAACATAAATCACAAAATTATCGTTTTAGTATAACTATACTATTTTAATTTATTAAAAAAAATCAAAATTAAACATGCTACCATTGCAATATTAGCATTGCTTTATAGTTTAAACCAAACCTCCCTTTTGTATTTTTATCACAATTCATAACAAACATTCACTAGATGTCTTTTCTTTTTTAAACCCAAATTAAAAAAAAATGTAAATTTCTTTTTATATGTGTTGGAAAATTTGTGGTATTCCCCAAAATTGAGGATACCAAAATATTGTGCAAGCAAACGCGGCCTTATGAATGGTGTCAGGGTAAGGAAAGTGATGTGATGTTTGAGGATGTGAAGAGAATATCTTCTTCCAAACTCTGGGTTCGTGCGGCTCCGTGTTTCCGCGGCTTTTTTCACCCATATTCAATCTCAGCCGTCCGATTTTACCATTTTCTTTTACTTTATTCTTTTCAAAATTACACTTTTCTCTTTCTTTTCCAACCTTTATTCCTTTTTCCTAATTAAAACATTTATTTTCAATTTGATAAGTATACACCCCATTAATTTAATAATCCCGAACTCCACCACTTTGGTATTTCTTATTAAGTTTGGAATTGTACATGATTGGATTTAATTTATTTATTTCACCATTTTTCTTCCATGAAAATTTTAGTCCTTACATCAAATCGAAATCAATCATATATGAAGTGTATAATACTTGTTAACCGTTGATAGGTTTAATTAATTAATTTTTAAATTTTATAATTAATTATAAGATAAATGATATTTTATTATAATGAGTTGGTTGAATTAGATCGGAATTAGGATTATTCATTTTTTCCTAAACTTTTTCCTTGAAACTACTTTTATTTATTCGTTTTCCTTTTTATTTCCTAAAATAAAGATTGAGTTGATCTAATCACCTAATTGACAGAAAATAATTTTAGTTTCCATCAAAAAGATAAAATAAATACTTTTAGTTTTAACTTATTCTTTTCTAAAGGGATGGGTGTGTTCGAAGAGATGAGTTTTATTTCCTATTAATATTATATATGCATTAGTGCAAGGTTGGTCACGCCATACAAATTGATGGGTTAATTTAAATTCCTATGGAAGTTTTTACACCCCTACAATAATGCAGCAGCTGGAAGATTGATTTGGAACGAGGGAGGAAGGTACCTGCTAAGATTTTCAATGAACTTGGAGATGAATTGAAACTAGTATAAAAACGATGTTTTATTAGAATTATGGTGGAAATCAATTCGGAAACGATGATGAACTGTGTTATAAAAGAAGATATTGAAGATCATATCATGCGAAACATCATTTTAATTCGATTACAAAGAGTTGTTCCATAAATATTATTACGCATAAAACTTGAAAGGCTCGCATCAAAAATGTCCCGAGAAAGATAAATATTATTACGGATAAATTCACAAAGATGGACCAATAAATTGTAGATAGTCGGGTGCTTTGGAATGCTCCACCTTTTGAGCTGGACTAACCTTAAAATATAGGTTGCATAGTTTAGGAACAAAAAGAATTAGTGCAAGGTTGTACATTACGTTTTTCCTTTTTGTTAAAAAAAGGAGACTCCAAGGTCTGTATATGAAATAATACAACAGTAAAATACAATCTTTTTTCTATTATTTTATTAATGGGACTATGATATTTTGAAGGGGCTTTTTTTTTATGGTGTCGGAATTGGTTTAGAGAAAATTAAACACCAAACATCATATATTTATGTGGGGGAAGACCATCATAAGGGTGATTTGAGCCTCAGGAACTGGGTTTTCAAAAAGCATGGATTCTACCAGCTAGGGTAACACCCATAAAAGGTGAAGAAGGTGAAGTTGTGAGGGCTTGAAATGTGACACCTCGTTCGTTAAAACGCCCAGGTAATCGTCACGAGAGTGTTTAATTATACAATAACGTGTATAATTACAAACTTTGGGTGTCAATATGAATTAATCGTTTAAAATTTGATAAAAGAATAAAATATGAATTCTTGCATGGCAATGTGGAATTTAATTTAGTGATAGGGTTCGTTATGTGAAATAGGACTTGGGCCTATATGTGATTTGGGCCTAATTTAATTTAGGTTGGCTATTGGGTCACTCGGACCATTATGAGCTCGGGAATTCGGTTTCGAATTCCGACACCAACAGGTTGCTTCATACGTTCAGCCCAATTAATTTTATTTCATAACCAAGAACCTTCTTATATTTTGGTTCACTTAACTTGAAAGCCATTTAAACCGTTTCTTCACTTTTGACCTAAAACCGAGAGAGAGACTACCTAACTCATATTTAGATCCCCTTCTCATAATTTAATTCCAAATCTCATCTAACCACTCTAGAGAGGGAGAGAGAAAGAGCTTCAAGAGAAGATCAATCTAGAGACCCATTTCTTCCTAGAGAGCTCATATCCTTTGATTCTTCTTCCTTTCGAGATCCGAGGTAGATTTCGTGCTTATTTACCGATTCTATTCTTGAATATGAGCATGATCTTGGCTAGTTTGAATTTGATTGAAGGATTTGTGTGATTTGGAGAGCCTTAACTTGAGAATTTGATCTAATTGGTGAGTCTTGAAGCATGCTTTGATGTTCTAGATGCTTCTTCTATGTTGAGAATTCGAATTTAGGAGCTAGGAATTCATTTATTCATGATTTGGGTTTGAAAAGCTTGAAAATGGTGTTTGTAGATTTTGGGGCTAAATCTCTAAAAACTTGAATTAATGGATGTTTAGGTGTCAAGCATGAGTTATATGATTGTATATATGTTTATGGTTGATTTTTGTTGGTCTTTTAGCGTTGATTTCGACCTTGAGTAGCCATGAAAATGGATTCCCGAAGCTAAATCGCGTTAAAGATGACACTGGTCAGTTCTGGGCACGAAAACGGCCCTTTCCATTTTGGCCTACAGGTCAGAACGACCATTCCTAGTTTGTACCTGGCATGGGAAGGACCGTTCCCATGTTCGCTGTGTTGGTTGTGGGAAGGACCGTTCCCACGCCCTTCTTGGCGTGGGAATGGCCGTTCCGGAGCCACTGTGTGTAATTTTAAATTGCTTCTTTGTGCATAATTAATTCGTTTGAGTTCCTTTATAACTTATATGATCCAATACGAGTTCATATACATTGTTTAATCTTAATAATTGTTTACTTGCATAATTTGATGAAATTTGTGAAAATATGCAATGTGACTAAGTTGTAAACATCATCTTCATGCTTCATATCATTCATACTTGTTAGGAATAGTGCCCTAGAAAGCCGATTGTAATATCCTCTTTGTACTTTTCCTTGTTGTAATCACAGACAATCTTTGAATAAAATAACGAATTAAGGCAACACTTCTTTATATGC
>JBBMKE010000009.1:7890795-7902651 GCA_037834125.1 Lippia alba | reverse complement strand
GTGGACTTCAACCTCTCACCCCCAAAAACCACAACCAACACCAAGCCAAACAACCAACACACACTAAAACCCACAAATAACATCTAATACACTCCAAAACTCAACTAGGTCACAAATAACAACACCAAGCATGCTTGAATGCAATCAAAATCAATCACAAAACCCCCAAATTAACAAATATGCACACATGCTTCCAAGTTCCAAAAGCCACAACCATGAATGCAAATTATCTCCCAAATACAAGCCAACAAACTTCTCGAGACACAAGCAAAACACAACCTAGGCTCATGAACATCTATATGCATCAAATTCTCAAAAACCCCACATGAAACATACCTTGGATGAAGATGGAATGAAGGGGAGATAATGAGAAAGAGTTCTTGGATGGATTCTTCTATTGAATTGGAAGGAAATCTCTTGGTCTCTTGTTGCTTGGATAGTTTGATCAAATGTGGGAGCAAGGGTTGTTCTTGAATTGGAGAGAAAAGAAAGAAGATGTGAGTGTGTGTGTATGAGGGTGCGTATGCAATGGTATGTATGTATGTGGGAGAAGAGGGAAATTGCAAAGTGGTCCTTGGAAAATTTAAAATGATGCAAAGTGGTATGCAGAGTATGAAATGTGGCAAGTAGGTCATGAAATGGTTAAACAAATAAAACTCAAAATTACCAAGTAATACGCACAAAATAACAAGTTAGGAAAACGCAAAAAATTAGACCAAAAAAAAAATACACAACGAAGAAATTAAATACTCAAATAAGTACAAAAGAAATTAAATAAAATCCTAAATCTCAAAACTCTCACGCGTGGAGCACGTACCTGTATGGACGAGAAGTCGGGGTGTCACATGGAAGAACCAACATTGCAAAAAATAAAAGAAAATAGATTAAACATCCCTATTTTTAAAATGTGGGATTAAAATTAAGAATAATCAAATCATATGAGACCAAAATTGTAATTTACTTATTATAACTTAACGGTTTCCGTCCATTACTTAATGGAGATACTAAAATTGTAAAAGTTTAAAAACAGTGGAACTAAATTTATCTAATTTCGAAAATATAAAATTAAAATTATAAAAAAACCTAATTTTATGAGAACAAAAATATAATTTGCTCTTTTAAAAAAGATGATTTTTCTTAAAACCCGTGATATTTTAAAGTCTTTTTTTTTTACTTTTCTTCGTTTTTTACTTTTTTGTTTGTTTTTCACTTAATTATAGCTTAAAAATACATTCTTGTTTTAGCTGAAATTAGTAAATATTTTGAGCTTTTACAAAATTAGTTGTCTAAGAGCAAAATTATATTATTTTTTAGTGGTATAATCCAAATTGAATGCTAAACAAACCTAATTTAAGAAAAAAATTATATCTAATTATCCTGTTATTAGGCCTAATTAAAACATAATTTATATTTATTAGGAAATTATAATGTAATTCCTATAATTTATATTCTAGTAGTAGTCCCTCCATTTCGTTAGAGTTCCATCATAATTTTGCCCTGTAATTCAAAAATATTTTTAATTATTTTTACAAATTTTAAAATTATTAAAATATCCTTATATGAAATATTTGAAAAATATTACAAAAATATTTCTACTTAGTACATACTCTACCAAAAGACCCTTTCAATTTCTAAAATTGTGAAAATCGTTAAGTGTGTTTTTAGAATCACGGGACAAATCATGATGAAATCCTAATGGAACGAAAAAATTACTAACAGAACATAAATTAGAAGTATTATATATATTTAAATTTTTTTAATAAACATGAATTGCATTTTAATTAGGTTGAATAGTAGTGTAGTTAAATGTAAATTTTAAAAAAATAAAGAAATAAAGTTTTCAAAGTTACGTATGCTAAGAGAATGATTAATTCTTTACGTGTCATAAGGTGATGTTTCATGAGTTATGCAGTTTGATAGTTTGACAGGACAAAGATTAGCTGTCATTCTTATTTCATGCTCTATGTATCTTTCCACATTTAAAATTTAAAGTGCTAAGCTGGGATTTAAGAGAGAACCCGACATTACAACACCCAAAAATATGCCCTAAAACCTAGTCATACATATGAAGCTGCAGGCCAAAACCTATTTTAAAATAATTTTAGAATAAAGAACATAATCTTATAAAAATTTCTATGCAATATTGTTCACTGTTGGAAATAGAAGATTTTGTTCCCTTTTATCTTCTATTCATCGGAATCGTGCAATGGGCGGTGGCAAATTCCCCACCCAAATTAATTACTATCGATATCGTGATGAGGGAGGCAGAGGGACTAGTAAAACAGATTTATCATTTTGATAAAGGATATAATTGGTAACTCAAACCTTCATATATGATGATTGGCCGCCGTCTAAAAACGAAATAATTTTTCTAGCTAGTTGTGATCCGGTGAACATGAGTCCAATCTTTTCGTCTTTAAGTTCTTCAAAGTTGTTTTTTCCTATATTCGGTGCCATCAAAATGCCGCTATGTCAGGATATATATCTTATCTGTCTCTTTTATAAAAATGGATATCTACGGAAAGTATATTCAGTTCAAATTTCCTTTTTAAGATAATTAAGGGGCTATGCTATTTTTCAAGAATTTTAATTTGCGGTAGTATATATCTTATCAGTTTTGATCACATTGATATGAAGGGATAAAACCCTAGTTTAGAACCTAAGCTTAAAAGTTGTAGAAGTATGAGATTGTGGTTATGAGTACACCTATATGTTTCTCACGTATGTGAATTAATGTTTAAGTTTATTGTTAAGTATTTATTAGTTGAGATGTTCACGTAATATTACAATGATGTAATGTACATCTTTCTCTATTACTTGCAAAAACGTTTTGGATTAATCATTTCTTTGATCGAGATTATTAAGCTGTACATCCAGAAAGTGTTTGTGTCGGACAATGGCTTTCACAAAAATAAAATGGTACGGATTAGTTGTAACAAATTTGCTATGTTGTATTTCAAATAATGAGATTTTGTAATGATCAAACAAATCATTTGAGTTCAACGAACAATATTGAGGTACCCCGAATAGCCACGTATTAATTAGCAATCATACTATTACTCTATTCTATGTACAAATGTCGATGTCTCATTCTTTGAGATGATTATGATATTTTTTTCACAAAGTTGAGACGATTATAATTCGTCACAGTCTACTTACCGGCCTTCATACACTTAAAACTATTATTTTGTTGACGGACATTTGTATCCAATACTTCTCACATAGAAAATTCAAACAAAAATCCGTATTATCATATTCGTAATTCTTGTATCCATATCGTCATATCCACATCCATACATCATATATATGTTGCTGGAATAGATGTCTTTCGTCTACGGAGTTTGAATATCCTATTTCAATTTTGTATTTCGTCTATTATTTTGCTTACGCGCTCACATTTTATGTATCGATGTTTGTTGAGATTACAAGAGATACAATTATGATGTGGAAACTTAAAAGGTTCTCTATGCTAATCTTAACTACATACAAATTTATTTAGTGTACATGAGTGAATGAAATAGAAGATAAAACATAAAATTCAAACCGGAAACCTAATAATCTCATCTACACCCAAAAAATTTTATACAATACATAGTTGGTATATGTTGTACACGGGAAGTACGTACATAATGGGAACTGGGAAGGGTCTGTAGGTTACGCGGAGGGGTGAAGCGGGAGAAACGGCGGAATTTAAGGTAAGAAAAGAGGCAACTAATGACTAAGTTCGCGTAATCTGATGAATAACAGTTTAATTTCTTTATGGATTCAAAAGTCGTGTTTTAATTTATGTTAAAACAAAGATATCACAGCTAGCTAGCTTGGAATGGATTCTTATGATACAAAGATATTATGTATATTGTGCTTCCCAAGAACAATATTTATGATTCCCTATCATTTTATACCCAAAAAAAAAGTACGGTTTGAGTCAATGTATATTCCTATTATAAATTGGCTTAATTATAACTACCATTGAGATAATGGGAGAATCATTATATCTAGATATTTTGTAGTTTGACGTATTTATGCTTCTCTTTTATTTTTTAAATGCATATTTTTAATGAGTTATTTACACCATACTCCCTGTGTTAGGTGAAATGAAAAAAAAAATTTGTATTACAAATATTAACACAAAAAACCATGTGTTTTCAAAATATTTGCATGGAAACCCTGTGTTACAAAAATTAACACAAAAACCCTTGTGTTTTCAAAATATTTGCATTGCGAACCCTAACACAGGGTTTTCCGTGCAAATATTTTGAAAACACAGGGTTTTTTATGTTAATATTTGTAACATAGGGTTTTCATGCAAATATTTTGAAAACACAGGGTGTTTTGAGTTAATTTTTGTAACACATGATTTTTCTTGCCCATTTCACCTAACACAGGGGTGAAATATATAAATAACTCTATTTTTAAGTGATTAGAAAAACTCGGAATCATTATTTCACAAAAAGGACCCTTTAAGTCTTTAACCATTTAGACCAACTCCCTGTTGGCGTTTGATTTGTTTACGCTTGGTCCTCTTTTGGTTTAAAAAAGTTAAACACTTATTTTTTTTTATTTGCCAATAAATTAAAAATATTTCATTTAATATGTTGGTCTTTGTTAAGGAAAAAATTGTTTTTGTTGATATTTCAATGTGTGGAGGTATTTCACAAAATTTTACACTTTATGATAGTCACGGAAGTTTAATATAAATTTTAATAAGATTGAGCATTCTCAATTGTTTGATATAGGTTATTTTAATTTGAGAAATACTCTCTGTAATGTCATTGATTTCTCGAAGTATTGAATTTTAATTAATGGTGTCAGTGATCTAATTAGATATGTTATTAGTATTATATATAAAGTTTTAATGAAAAAAACTTAAATCTCTAACTTTGAGCAGAAATTTGTGTGTATTGACAAATTATAACTGATGAAAGTGAATTTCTAAAACAAGGGGAATCTAAGCATATATAAATTTGCCTAGCTTCCATAAGGTGTACATGTAATTTACCCTGGTTATTTGTTAGTTATATATACTTTAAACTTAGTTAATATGAAATTATTCCAAGAAACTTGCAACTAAGCCCTCACCAACCAACTTATCTAACCCCAAATTTATTCAAGTTGACATTATCTTCACTGTTGATCACCCATATGCTTAAACAGTGAGGCCACATATTAGGTTTAATAATGAAAAAAGTAATTAATCTCCTGTTTATAGTTGAAATTTGGCTATGCCTGGATTTAGGTTTAGGGCTATCCAACGACAAAGACCGAGTTCCTCGCTTTACTTGTCGGGCTTCAATACTTTGGTAGAAAATAAAAGCTTATCCCCTCACCACTACTAACCGGTCTTTCTCATTCTTTTTTCTTCCCACAAACTTCAAATAATACCACGTTCTTCCAATGCCTCAAGTGCAAAACGATGCAATTTTTTATTTCACCTTTTAAGTTTATATCTGAAACATTAGGCATGCGGCAAGTCGCGGGTCCAGGTTTGTCCAACAGGCTAAACCCGCATAGACCTAGACCCGCGTGGACCAGCGTAATCCCTCGAATCAAAAATTTATCGTGCTAGACCAATCAACCAATAAAATGGTCCCGTTGGAAGTGGACCCGAACCATTGTCACACTTATGCAAAATTCTATTTCAAATGCAGTTCAAATGTGTATTATGTAATTCATTAGGTGTTGTCAGACTTGATTAGTGTTAGAACTTCGTGAATTTTTCACTATTCACCAAATCACATCATCATGCTAACGGTATGCAATGATTAGGTTTAGACAGTTAACACATTCTATCATCATCTATACTATCTATACTATTATATTAAGCGTCAGGGGTAGAGAGAAACCGTCTTGGTGTCTTCGACTCTTGGACTCTTTTTTTCTCTACCCCTAAACTCTTTTCTATTCTTTTTCTATACCTCTAAATTAAACTCTTTTCTATTCTTTGTTTCTACCTATGGACTCTTTTTTTTTCATCTTATTATTTATTTCACCATTCCAATAACGTATTAGCTCTCACTTTCTCTTTTCTCTATCATTATATTATTTTTTAAATAATATTTTTATATTATTATCTTTTTTTTAATTAACATGATACTATCAAATTTATTTATCATCATTTAATAATTATTTATTTTTATTTTTATTTTTTTAATATATAAAGTTTATCCTTTTCTTCTTATTTATCTCCTTAGAATTTTAATTCATATATTTTTTATCGAATTAAAATTTTAATTTTAATCTTAATCTTTTTCACATATTTTATGGATATTGATCATCTTTTTAAACTTAAAATCTTAATTTTATCTCTTTATATTTAAAATCTTAATTTTTTATTTTGCACATACGTAGAGTGTGCAGAATTACTAGTTTTCTAATTAATTGCAATTATTTAGCTAATTAGTACAAGCTAGGAAGTTTTTTTATGACATTATTACACGTAACTTTGGTCCCTCTTAGTTGTACTTGGCCGGTTTCGTACCCCACAATTAGACTCTTGAGATTAGTTACAAAGAACTAGGACCAACCCCCATTAAAATAAATATAATTGGTATGTTACAAATTTTGGGGAAAAAAAAAAAGAAAGAATGCATAAAATATAATTAATAGAAAAAACATATTGTAAGTCAATCCTCACACTTCATGCCTTTCTTGCGTATAAATATGACGCCCTATTTTATGTACTTTCCAAGCCTCTTTCCCACTTCAAAACGTAATAAACTCTTTACGATTCCTTAATCTCTCCATATCAACACACAAAAGAACGAAAAAGAAAATCAAGAAAAGTAATGGAAGCTGTTGGATTTTTCCATGATGAAGAATGGGAGTCACTGAGCAAAATGTTTGCATGTGAAGATTCAGATTTTCTGCTGAATTCTGTTGGCAATTATGGTTTTTCCTCGAATCCTCAGCCTTCATCTTTCATTGCTTATGAAACTTCATTCTTTCCTTCTCCAAATCTTGATCACACGACCAACTTTTACTGTGAAATTTCTCAAGAAAGCAGCAACAGCGGGCATATTGAGGGTACCCTTTTCCCAGAAAATGGTCAATCCATGAACTATTGTTGTAATAATGATGATAGTTTGATGATGGCCCCCGTTTTTTCCGATGACATGATGCGAGAAATCCTCCAATTCAAGGCAGAGTTGTCTGAGATGGATTCTTGCAATGAAATGCAGCAGCTCAAGAGGAAGTATGATGAAACACCGCAGGATCATAATAATGATAATGGTTTGTCCGATCAAAGTCCGAAGAAGAAAGCTCGTCGTTGTAGAGACGTGAGTAATTTATTGAACTCAGTTTTTAGTCTCATCATACTCGGAATACATATTAGATTCCTGACTTGATTTATTGATACAGGCCCAGAAAACAAAGAAGGATTCAAGAAAGAAGAAGAAAACAGTTCAAATAAGGAATGAAGAAGGAAATGGACAGATTTCGAGCACTTGCAGCTCCGAGGAAGAGGATGATTCCAACGGGAAAGGAAAGGCTACCAGGGGTACTACAACTGATGCTCAAAGCCTTTACGCAAGGGTAAGAAGGGTAATTCTAGTCCGAGCCTGTCTCGGTCTGAAAAGATCAAATACAATATATACGGAAAATTACATAAAATACCCCTGTGGAGTTTAAGGGCAATTACAAATTAACCCCCTATAGTATTAACCACATCATGGTCCCTGATATTGATACAAAAACATCCCTAGGTTAGGGTGTTATTGTAGTATTGCAGTGTTTTCGCACCAAAAGTGAAATGCCGGGGGCCTGGTGTAGTTAATAGTATATACTCCATAGACTGCTTTATAATTAAACCCTATACTAGAGAGTCGTGTGTGTAAATCGCCCAAATAATTTCAAAATAAATATCCTTAATCTAATATTTTGCAATTTCTTGATTGAATTTTCCAGAGGAGAAGAGAAAGGATAAACGAGAGATTGAGGATCTTGCAGAATCTTGTTCCTAATGGAACAAAGGTTGACATTAGCACAATGCTGGAGGAGGCTGTCCATTATGTCAAGTTCTTGCAGCTTCAAATTAAGGTATTTTTATTAGTATAATTGTCTTAATTAATTTCTTGCTAATTAGTAAGATCATATGTGGGGATTTGCACTTAAAACGAAGTTTGTGTTTCATGATTTGCAGTTGCTAAGTTCGGACGAGATGTGGATGTATGCTCCAATTGCGTACAATGGGATGGACATGGGCCTTTTTCACAAGATTATGCCTAATTTATGGTCTTAATAAATGTTGCTGCCGATGCTTCTCTTCTTCTTCTTAAGTACCTTGTTGTCTTCAACTATTAACAAAGTGAAGAAATTAAGACATATTATAAGCTAGCTTTTAACCAAAACTAAAGTTCACATCATGAGAATTGTTGTATAATAATTGATGAGGTCCTACTCAATTAGAATATGTGGTCAAATAGTCAACTTTATGAGAGGTAAAACGAGGAGAGCTCAGTGTGATGAGTTATGTTCAGGAGCGAGCTCATCAAGCTTGATCCTTAGATTTTGTGGACGAAAGGATTCGGTTAGTTACGGATACTATAGGTATGTGAAAGAGCATAAACGGGGTCTTATGGATAAAACCGGAAGAAGAAGAAGAAGAAGTAGAAACGTGCAGAAGGAATCGAAATGTAGAGTTGGAGAATGAAGAAAATCCTAGTAGGACTCCGAGACTATATCAAGAGATATTTAGATTAATACAAAACGCAACACAAAATACAAGAGAAAAAAGATATCAAATTCAACGAGTACTCATCAATAATAAAATTAACTATTTTTGTCCTTTTTTTTATCGTACATATTAATGTAAGCATAGAGTTAATTATTTCATTACTATATATATATATATATATATATATAAACAGGATATACATAAATGTATGTATGTTTAAAGTTGAATATTTTTTACTTTTTTAGTATATACAGTTGAAAAATGCTTGACTTTCTTTACTGTATTAAATTTGAACTTCACTATGTCAGACGTAATAGTGTTAGATACATATCTAAAATTTAGATTTCACTATTTTGAACATAAATGTCAGATTCAGATTTTTTTTTTTTAAACTCAAACACTCAAAGAGGAATATTATTGAATATCAAGATGAACAATAACTAAAATACAAAAAATAACAGGAAATTTAACGCAAGGCGAAGCCGCAATTCCAACAGATTTGTGAGCTATTATATTAGCATCACGTTTAATAAAAGAAACAGACTCCTTGAAGTTAAAGATCCGGTTTGGGGGAAGTTCCGCAGCAGCCTTTTCTCTAGAGGCCAAAAAATTTCCTCGAAGAATTAAAGAAAATAATAAAAAAAAACATAAAAAAACTGACTAAACTTTCATACGGAAGAGACGAAACTTCTATACGGAAGAGATAAAGAACTTGAAATATAACATAACCTAAAGAGAAAAAAAAAAACACAAACCGTATCGACGCAACAAATCTGAAAATCTGACAGCAGAATAGAACTGAATTAATCCGGCGATAGAGCGTAGTATTGTCCACCGCCGGATCGAAGCTACAATTAATTGATTGTTTTGTCTTGAGTTTGAATCACGTAGATTCAGATTTTACACTAATGACTCTATGGGTAATAAATGCTACACCATACTAAAAAGTAACAAATAAATATTTTTTTTGAATTAATAAAAATTTGATAATAGATCTTAACGAGCTGCTACTTGCCCCCTTCTTTCTCGCTTAATATATAGTATAGATAACCCCACTTGTCTCTAATTTCACTTTTATTCTTTTTTTATATTCTTTTTATTTTTATTTTTCATATTTTTTAATTTATATTTTAGTTATTTCCTATTAATCTATCATTGTTAAATATATATTAAGATGAACAATTTAATTTAATATATTAAAATAATAATAATTTTTTTCTTTGCACATACATTGTGATGAGTATAAACACAATCGACTTTCTCACTCTCTCTTTCTCTTTTTTGTGTTTCTCATTGTTTGTTGTGTTGTCTTTGTTCCTATTCGTTCGTATCGGTAGAATCCTTATTCTATTAGCATATGTATAGATTCGTGTGGATTCGTTTCTATCCGCAAACCTTCTTCTACTCGTATCTATGAAGTCGTTCTAATCCTATATGCGTATTCTTATCCGCAAAATCCTTATATTCGTTCATGTGCGAATTGTTGTCACGTGTCCTATAGGGTGGGTCTCCATCACTACTCCCCCCCCCCCCAAGACCATTTCAGCTCGTTAAATGGGGAATGGTGTGTGTAATCGTGGCAACTAGATAAGGAACAAGTACATAAGCTAGTAAAAATCAATACACATTGGACCATAATTTATTAATGTTCATATTTTGTTATGCTCCGTGTTCTCGTTGTACAAGTATCATCACCACGTGTGTGGTTTTTCCATCATTTGGTACATTTTATTCAATATATTTACGTTTTGTGTTTACTATTTGAATTATATGTTTAATTAATTATGTAATTTAATTGAATAACATGAATTGTGTGAACTTGCTTTTGAATTCTATCTATTATGTGTGGGTATTTCCTAATTTATTACCGAACATGATCTAACTGTTTAGTTTAATCTTATATGTTTCATAATTGTGAATTAGGGCTAAGGGTAAATAGTAATTGGACTTAATTGTCATAATTTGAAACTTTAGTGGCTTAATTGAATTATGCATGGTTTAATTGTAATGCATTTTGGACTTAATTGAAATCATTGAAAAGTTAGACTTGATTCTATTAAATTAAGAATAAAAGTACTTAATTGCATGAATTAACATTTATATCATATATACACAAGAGCATGCACTATTCATGCATTCTTACACATTGCTCTCCAAACTCTTGAACACATACACACCACCGACGGGCAAGAAGGAAGAAGAGGAAGAGAGGCAACCTCCATCGCTGGCTACCGGAGGTTGTCAGACCACCATCATCTTCATCCTCCACCTTTATCTCTCTCCATTTCTTGCATTCTGAGGTTGGTTTTGAACGTTGAGGCGTGTTTATTTATGCATGAATGTATGATTGCATGTGGATTTAATGCTCGAAGGTTGGGATTGTTGGTGTATTTATTGGATATGTATTAAATGAAGGTTTTGTGTGATATTTCTTGAAAAATCCATAAGTGACTACCTTCTAATTTTAGCAAAATTTTAGAAGTGTTGAGCATTTTTGTTGATAAATTACTCATATCTATCCATTTTTCAGATTTATTAACATTCATACTTAATTTGCATTTTTCATATTTATCAATGTGCATACTTAGTTTGCGTATAATTGGTACGATTTGCATAATTTTTACATTTCATCAAAAAAAAATTAAAAAAATCAAGGAGCCGCCCAGAGATTATCGCAAAATCTATATATATATATATAGCTGGACCAGTATATAACTTTAATCTAGCCTACCGTAAGCAAAATAAGGCAACACCAGTAGCCATTGAACCCACAGAACTAGTTTCCATTACACACAATTTTGTCATCCCACAAGCTGGACATTACCGTGTCACAAGATATAGCAACACTTAAATTTACAACCAGAATACTAACTTACCTATAAATAACCGTACAAAGTATCTACTTTGCTAACTGGGGACACACACACTCACATCTTAGAGTGGTAGTTGTAGTTGTATCTGACTACCTTCAAATTTATTTCACTTGCAAATAATGTCTATTAACAACATATTCTCCTGATAAATACTCTTGAATGAGGAACCGTTTCTCATGCTGCACTCAGGCAGTTCTCCCAGGTTCCATATTTTGAACTGAAGCTTCCTCCACCACTTTGCTGAACATACTCAGATATTACAGACCGAGCACAATTATCCCAAGTCCTTGCTATCTCCCCAAGAGACAT
>JBBMKE010000009.1:7856422-7873003 GCA_037834125.1 Lippia alba | reverse complement strand
TTATTTGTTTAATTTACTCTTTTTCGTTGCTTCATGTGCTTTTATTATTTTTAACTTTGTGACTTCGTGCATTGTGCGGCCCTATTTTCAACTCTATAGGAGTTTAGGGGCCTATTTGCAATTTTCTCTTTTTCGGGGTATTTTAGTCATTTATTGTTGGATCGAGATTTTGACTTACCCCCTTGATCACATTCGGGGCATCAAAACGAGTTCGTAGACTCTGAGTTTGCCCAATTCTGACGTCGTTAGCCCTCCCTTCGGGTTATTCTCGCGCGTGAGGACCCATTATAAAATATCCGTATCCTCATTGACCAATCAGAATTCAGCAGCAGCTCTCTCACTCTCTTCTCTTCCCATATCTTTCTCGTCTCTCTCTCTTTCTCTCTCTCTCACTACATACAAAACACACACTTGTTCGTAACTTGCTCGTTTCTAGATGAAATTCGATGTGTGAGTAGTCGAAATTGATCAACTCAACGAGGCCGACACAATGATACAAGAATCTCAGCTTGAAATTTAATAGTGGCAGAGTAGCGCCCCACGCAAAAGGACCACATCCCCCGCACCAAAATCCAAATCCGGTTACGAAATAAGTCTGTACCCGAATCTGAACCCTAGCGAACGGTGACGCTCACACACTAAGCCAGGCGGAGCTAACCAAAGAAAACAAAAGACTCAGAATGTGTGGAGGCATTAAATTAAAACCAAACCATCACATAGAAGCAAAATATGCAAATATTCGCAACATAATCACCATGGCCGACATGGCCAACAAAATGAATATACAAGAGTTCCAAAGTATATAGAACAATACATATCAAAAGCAGGAATGTATGTAATACCACTAGACCTAGACACAAAAGTGTACAAGTGTAGACACACTTCTCCGCCTAGCTCACGGCCAAAAGACACCTGCAACTGAAAGGTAAAAGCGAGGAGTCAGTCAACTGACTGAGTGAGGCGGCTAACGCACACCCCAACGCTAGATAGATATATCAAAGCACATATCAAATGGGTGAATTCATGAACCGGGATTGAGTTTTACAAACCAAAATACATATCTATAATTTTATCAAGTCCCAATTCGATTCATAAATGATTGGTGTTAGAATTCTCATTTTTACTTCCTATTTGATTTTTTGAATTTCATTATCCGTTTAAGAATCAGGAATTCCCTCTTCCAACTTGTCCCAGAATGGGCGTTATGGCAAAAAAAAAAAGGAAATTTGTCCAATAGTCACAAATGGTGCCTCCACAGGTTGACATCCGATCCAACCTAGTAGTAAGTGATCAAATATTGTATTGTTTGGACTGGTCGGACTTGTTACATGAGTAGTTTGATTTTGCCTTATCAAATTAATTATTAGTTTTAGGTAAGTCAGATCTGAACATGCTCCAATTTTGTATGATTAGATAGATAGCGTTGGATTTGGGTCGACTAAATTTATAGGAGGGAATTCGACCTTAAGTAATGTGTTAAATGTCTACCTACTGGAGTAAATGCAGTGGGAATTTATAGTATAGTCCATCTGAGTGTAGAAGTACATGTACATTTAATGCATTTTAGGTTTGATCGTGTTGTGCCTTAAATGTGCTTGCAATAAGGACGACCGACAAATGGAAAAGTCAGTGTACGGAGCATTTGCGCGTGATCTAAATTAAGTGCAACTCTATTGTCGCTCAAATGCTTGTTCAACCTCAGGTCGAATGGATGATCTTAACATCCCTGAAGGGCTAGTCGAACCATGAGTCGCGGATTATCCGATTTTGGGGTCGACAGTATTGTGTGGGTCAAATGAAAATCCACGTGGCGTTGTGGGGTCATGCCACATCAAGATTGATATTAGAATTTTCAATATTAAATTCTAAACTATTTAGATAAAGTATAAGGTGTAATATATCATTGTGTATTTAATATTTATTATTCTCAACTTCATTGATAAAATGTTAAGAGTAATTAGATGTAAAATATAATTTGCATGTGTGTAATTTATTTTTACAATCTTCCTAACCTTGAAAATCATTCAAGCATTAAAAATAACTAATTATTTCAAATCATGATAAACAAATATCACATAAATATTTGGAATGTTTATTGCAAAGTATATAGAACAACACATGATTTTAATAATCAGAACACCTCAACCTTTATGCAAAATATATGTGACACTTGAATTCTTATATAAATTCTAAAAATACTCAATTATTTAGCAAAATTCACAAAAATAAAAGGCGCTAACATTGTAACTCGCAAGTGTTATAAATTATCGCGCCATACTACAATTTAGCCTTGATGTTAAATTAATTTTATTTGATGTCTCGCATTTAAATCTTTGGTCCATAAATATTATTGTAAAAAAATTATATTTTAATTCTACATATTCCATTCGTTTTACGTAGAATTACATATATTTATTTTCTGGTAAGTGTAATAGATTTTTTTGTAAGTAATGTAGAATTATATATATGTGTGTGAATAAAACCCACCCAGGGACCTAACTGCCTAAGATATGTGAATGGCTGTCCACTTTTGAGAGGAATATGCTCTCAGTTATTCCTTTCGGACAATGGCAGGGTATTTTATTTATTTATTCATTAAATTTATTTATTTATTAATTTTATTTATTATTAATATGTCTTGAGAATAATAATGTAAAAAGGAAACAATGGGATGCTATTATGACCTATTGCATTTTGGGGGTGTTTATAAAATCTACTCATGAGTAGAAGTTAAAGTAGAAATAAAAGTTGTAAAACAATGAATGTCTGAAAAAAAAAGTGAAGAGCAGAAAAATAAATCAATTTGAAGAGAAACGTTGATAATCACCTTTAATTTTTATAAAATTATTAATTTACCCTAAAATACTTTAAAACATTTTAGAGTATTATAACATAATTTAAGTATTATATTAATATAAAATTTATTATAAATTATTATAATTTTGTATAACATTATTTATAACTAATCATATATAAATTATTCTATATATACTTTAATTTATAAATATATAAAAAGATAATTGCACAATTTTTTTGAGATTATAATAATTTGATTATTGGAAAAAAGGAAAAGATTCAACTTAGTAGAAAAAAATATATAATTTATAAACCTTAGAATTGATGGGGTCTGAATCTGATGAGTCTCAAACTACCACTACTTAGTATTTATTTAAATGGGCAGAAACCATCGTGGAGGTAGAGCTCCGATTGGGAAGGGTATCGGAGAGGGAGAAGCGGGTTCTCCAAGCTAGATTAACACCGATTGAGGGTATAGCAACTCAATGGTGGGATGTGCTTGTAGCATCAAAGAAGACAAAGCTATGGAAGTTGAAGATGCTTTCTAAGAGGGAGAGAGTTTTGTTCTTTGAATTGCCCGAGAACTTTGCGTATTTATAGTTTAGGATGAGGGTAGGGTGATAATTAGCATCAGGTGGTCCCAAGGGGATGTTGCCCAAGACACGTGACCAAGTATGGAGCTTCGGAGCTGAGATTGTTTGAAAAAACCTATGGATAAGTGGTAGTGGGGCAACAGTGGCGGGGACGCGCACTTGTAGTATGTGTCAGAAGTTGTTGCAAGATGGTTATCGAGAGTCATGACGCTCAGATGGGCGCTCTGCGAACGGTGAGAGATAATCACGCTCTGTGATGATTCGAGGGTCAAGTCTCGCTTGGGGCGCGCGCTCGGGTGAAGAACCAAGGACCCAGGCCCTCGCAGAGAGGTCATGGGGAGTTCGCTTATTCCTCCGAGGGGAAAACTTCTAAGAAGAGGAGTGTAGGGATCCAATGTGTCAAGCCTGCATTGGGCCACATGGCTCTGGCGTGGCTCGAGCCTAATTTGCCCCTATCAAGAATTGTATTTGTATATGAAAATCTTAGATTTAAAAATAGTAATGTTTCAGAAAAAATATTATTGTCAAAATAAAATTTTAAACAAATATAAAAAAAATGTATAAGCAGATGGAGAATTCAAAAGCATGTTGTTGGCTCTTCTGAATTTTGGTTTATTTCTACTTATATTAAACAGAAATTGATTTTTTAAACACTAAATATAAATACTTATCTCATAAGTGCTTATTTTTACTTTTCTCGGAGTTTGCAAACACTCAACATTGCCACAAATTTAATTGAATTGGGGATCTTATTTAAATTAAGATATTATGTGCTTATAATTCTTTTTCTAAGAATGTGAAAATTGTTTCTTTATTTTGAAACTTAGGACAATATCTTTCTTGTAATACTAACTAAGTTATTTTTTAATAAAAAAACATTACTCGTAAAATATGATTCAAATATTTTGGCAAGCTTTTTTGTTTAGAACATGAGCAAATCTTGTAAGATGTTTTAATTATTAAGATCAATTTACGGGTGATTCGTCTCTTACTTATCCAGAAGAGTTTTTCTTATTGAAATTGTGTCTTTCCATATAAGGTATGGATACGAATCCACAACAGATACACGATACAATACAAATGCAATTATATAATTTTTTTTTTAATTCGTTACGTTTGGATACGAAACGACACGACATGACAAAATAATATTTTTTGAAGTGTCCGTACTTACGGATCTTTAATATTGAAACATTTTATTATTTTTTTTAGAAATATTCATGCATCAATGCAAAAACCTCACGATACAAATACAATTATATAATTTTTTTAATTCGTTAAGTTTGGACACGACACGACATGACAAAATAATATTTTTCGAAGTGTCCGTACTTTACAGATCTTTATTCTTGAAATATTTTATTATTATTTTTAGAAATATTCGTACATCAATGCAAAAACCTCGTAGAGGAAAGGGAAGTAATTTTCAAAGACTAAGTGGGGAAGGCCTCAACCAGATTGGTGTAAAGTGTAAACTAAACACCGATGACACTGTTTATGAACATAGGTCCGCCTTCACAGATGGAGTGATTCAAGAAGAAAATGGCCGATGACTAGTGGATTTTGCTATTAAGCTTGGCGACACTTAGGTGATCTTTACTATTCAAGATTGTAATCTATTGGGGATGGGTTATTTTTTGGTGATTTTTGGGCTATTTAACCAAGTGACCCTTTTACTTTTATTGGTTATATTTTAACTAGCCTTTTCTCAAAATGTACACCACTTTTACTTTGTGAGTTTATAATAGGTTGAATGATGTAATTGACTATCATACCCTTGCATGAAACTGTGTGCCCAACGGTAATAATAATACCTAATTGCATAATTTCATCAGCCGATGAACTCCACTCCAACCATTTTGTCCCTTTTGTTCCATTTCTTGATAACACAGCAGCTGCGCGACAAAGCCCTTCTCGGACAAAGAACATTGCAATCAAGACAATCTATCCAAGATCACGGTGGGAACGAAGGTAACACTTCTCGATTTCGTATTTCATGGCACTTGAATGCATTTGTGGTCGGCAGGCCAGGTTGAAAGGCAGCCGAAAAATCACGAAATTGATGTAGTATTATTTAAAAAAAAAAACTAAAATCCCTTACCTAAAAATCGTTTCGCACAAAAGAACTCCAACTTCGGCCGTTAGGAATTTGGCAGAGGTTCGATGAAGATAGGGTTCAGTAAGAGGAGGAGCCACCGAAATATTAGCGCGAAAAATTTGGGGAGAAATAGTTGGTGGGAAATTTTTTTTTCATCGGGAATGATGAGGACAACCTTTGTAATTGTTGAAAACTCCCAAGGGACAATAGAGTCTTTTTTGTTAATCCATTGCAATGGGTTATATAGCAGCTCCTTTTTTCCTTGCTTTTTCCCCATTCCTTTTCTCAAACAGTCCCGGGGCTCCAAGAAATGGGACTTTTGGCAAACTTTCAAAGTAAATGGTAGAAATTGGGGGTTTATTTTGCCAAAACCCCCATTTCTTGGATAGTAAAGATCACCTTATTCTACTAGAGTGATATTAGGCCTAAGAGATGGCTTTAAAAAAGTGTGAGAGTGAAAATGCCAACATATTAAGGTTGAACGCGACTCAGATGTGATGGTCTAACTTTTGAATGGGGTGCATGTCAAAAATAATCCATTAGGAGATATTGTAAACTGTCGGTGTCTCATACGAACACATTGAGATTGCACTCTTAAACACATGAACGGGTAATGAGCTCGTGGATTCTTTAGCCAAGTTTGGTCAACATATGAAGGAAGAGAAAATAGTGTGGAACCGAAAGATCTTGTGTCGGAAGAAGACCTTGATAGCAATTAGTCTAGCTACCTTAAGTTGTTATTAATTTATTTTTTTATTTGAAAATTTCAAATAAAAATAAAAGGAGAAATTGCATTTGAATTTTCGAATATATAACTATCATTAATAAAAAAAATTACCCATACTGATATAGATCCAACTCAAATACCATCATTAATGAGAGTTAGCATAAAAGAAATTTAGGACCACAACTCAAATTATTTCTGAGCAATTATGGATGTTAACCCCACAAATTCATAGGCAGTATAAATAGCCTATGACTTGCATCAACTTTTGGGAGTTGAGTGTTAAGATGTGTACAAGCATGACTTATGATATTCTGAAAATTAATATGGAGGCTGGGGAATTTGAGAGACTTTTCTATAAATACGTTTTGTGCTTTAATTTCAACAAGTATACATGAAATCATTGTTTGATCAAACTCGATCACATTTTGAAGGGTTCAATGACAAATTGAGATTCGAGCCAAATAAGACAATTTCGATCTTAAACTCAAAAATATGGACTGATCTAAATTAGATTGAGATAGACTCTTTTACATTCATATCCTGAATGATCCCATATTTTGAAGGGTTGGATAGGCTCAATCTCGAATTTGCATTCAAACCGAATAAGACATTTGATCTCAAACCTACGAAAACGAACCGATCTAGATTGAATTGAGGTCGGGTCATTCGTATCCCTATCCCGAACCCATCCAATCCGATGCCCACCCCTATTTAGGGCCCCGTACTGTGACTCCCCGACTTTTCGGACCTTCAGGTACGGCGACACGTGTGAGTTTAATTCAGCAATTACGTGAATTATGTGACTCGCATGCTACGTGTCAATGTGAATTTGATTTCATTAAGTGCGCTTAGAATTTATTTAACTTTTCTTGAGCTCAATTGCTCAATAATTGCTGAATTAGGATATCTAATTTTAATTAGGGTGTTTTAGCCCTCGTGGCTATCTGAGCTCGGGAATTCGAATACGAATTCCGACCCCTTCATTTAATTCGTTTCGGTGATTCAAATTTTGTGAAATTAACCCCTTTCAATTTCATAAGTCATTTGATAGCCCTACCGTTTTAGAATTCGATCATTTCGGATCGGAGTTTTTGAACCTACCAGTTTCTCTTTATCCGACCCGACTTTTATTAGCCAAATACCATATTTCCCTCTTCATTTTGGACAAGGCAAGAAGAAGAAAAGAAGGGAGAAAAGAAGAGAAGGAAAACCCCCATTTTGGCCCCAAGCTCTTGAGCTTGAGTTAGCTGGAGATTCGACCGATCAATCAACGATCCAAGGTAAGATTTACACTCTACTCATTACGTGCTTTCTTTCATTGCCCCTCTTGTATCTTACTTCGTTGCCTAAGTGCTATTTGGGAAAGATGATGAATAGTGCTAGATCTCGGGTTTTGGGTGTTTGGGCTCATTTTGAGGGCCAATACTTGTACTTATGTGATCTATATGTTGTATATGCTTCCCGATTTGAGTTTCGTGTGTTGGGGCTTTGTGTGTGCGAGTGTGTGCGTTTTTGGCTTGGAACCCGTAGCCATTTTGCTGCCCTATTTTTCGAGCAGGCCGTGTCCAAATGACCGTTTGGGGGTGTAGTTATTTTCCCAAATAGGCATTTGGGTATGTGTGTTTTTCTGGCAGCAAAGACCGAAACGGCCATTTCGAGTTTTGGCCTTGGGCCGAAACGACCGTTTTGATGGGTGTCCTGGGAGCAGAAGGTTTCCAAACGGCCATTTGGAGTTTTGTCTGGTTTCTGAAACGGCTGTTTGGCTTGGCATTCCCGTATTTTCTGTGAGGCCGAAACGGCCGTTTGGATTTTCTTTTTGGATCCGAAACGACCATTTGGGGCTGTCTGTTTAGTTTTTGTGTTTTGTTCATTTGCTACTTGTTTTGTATGCTTCTCGTTTGTTCTATGCATTATATGCATGTTAATTATGAGTTTTGCATTCCGTATGTTGGTGTATGCCATTTGTATGCATGGTTTTGCATGAATACGATTTGTTTATGAATTCTGTGTGATTATTTACATCTCTTACGTGTTGATGCATAATGCTGTGCGTCTATGTGGTTCATGTTGACTCTAAGTCTTGGTTCTATTCTCAGTTTGCTCAGGTGCACCAGGGGCGGTGTTTCGAGCTCCTTTGTGATTCCGGGGCGAATCATTCCTTTCGGTTTTGACTCCGTCGGTGTAAGGTGAGGTTAGGTTATAGTTAAACCCAATGATTTGTGCCCGTATGCTCATATGCGAACTATAGCCTATGCATGATTTGATTTGATTTTATTTGATTTAATATGTTCGGTATCGCTCAACTACGCTTCAAACAGTGTACCTCTTATGAGCCGGGAGATATATGTTTTGGATTTGGATATGGATTTGACACGGAGAGATATGTAAAGCGTAGTTGTAGCAAGGTGAAGGTACATACTTGTATGCTTTGTTCGGTTTCATTTTGGATTTGTAGCGGGTTAAGAATTTTTTTTGATTTAATTTGTTCGTATTTGTTGGGCCCCGAAGACCGTGGGTCAGGAACCCCGGGATGGTGTCGGGCCCTCGGGTTTGCCCTGGGCATAGTCTCCACTCTGTAAAGGAACAACCCGGAGTCAACCAAGAGGTTTGGTTAGATAATGGAAACCTGAGAATTTGAGTGCGCGCGCTTCCTTCGTCTGATTTGGATGGTTTGGGTCGCGCAACCCTTCCATCACCGGAAAAGGAGGTTTGTATGTTTTGTTTGATCCGCTTGATATATGTGTTTGTTTCTGAGGAGCCCAAGATGGGATTTGTTACTCGTACCCGTCTAGTTGTATGTTTAATTTGTTAAAGGTTGTGAAACGGGAATATATTTCTTAAGCAAGATAAAATATGAATCTTTTGAATATGTAAGTTTGAATATGATTTGATGAGTTTTGATTTGAATACGTTTGATTTGTAATTTGAATCCGTTAAGTCATCATTTGTTTGCTTTGTTTGAAATCCCTATATCTATGTATCACGGGCAAAATCTTTGTTATGCAAAAATATCCCCGAGTTCATGAACCATGCATGTGCTTGAAGCTTGCTTTGCTCTATATACATATAGCGTGTGTGGGTAGCCCCTCACTCAGTTAAGTTGATAGACTGACCCCTCTCCCTCTCCAACTTTTAGTATGCAGGTTTGGCTCGGAGTTTGGAGCTAGGCGGAGTCGTATTGAGTGTTTTCAGTCAGTCAGTTCGAGTCCGTTCTAGAGGGTTTGCATCCGCATTTGTATAAGTTTTGGGTTTGTATAAGCATTTATGAATTGTATTTGAGTATTTATGTATTGGTTATTTAAATTGCCCTTGTCGGGCTTTGTTATGCAATTGAAAAGAGGCCTAAGGAGCCTAAATTTCAATGTATTCGTGTGTTTAATTTCTGTAGGCCCGTGGCTAATGCATGTGTGTGATTTTAGCTTCAGCTCTTGCACTCGTTTTGCTTGGTTCAAATTGACAGGGTCTAAGTTCCACCTAGCTTAGGAGATTTTTGATTTGTCACCTGTTCGCTACTGTTGGATTCGGGTGCGGAGTTTCCATTTCGTTACTCGGGTAGGACCGTGGGGCAGGGGATGTGGTGCCTCACGTGCGGGGTGCTACAGATAAAGAAAATTGAGACATAACATAACCTAAAGAAAAAAACACAAACCGTATCGACGTAAAAATTCTGAGAATCTGATAGTAGAATATAATTGAATCAATCCGGCGGTGGAGCATAATATTCTCCACCACCGGATCGAAGCTTCAATTGATTGATTGTTTTGTCAATCACATAGATTAGGGTTTGATTATTGAGAGACTTTGAGAGAGAGGGAGAGTTTGAGTTTTTTTCTTTTGATTTATCTGCTTAGATACACGTTGTTTTTAAAATATTCTTTTGATTTATCTGCTTAGATACGTGTTGTTTTTAAAATATACATGAGAGACAATGTAATATTAAACACTGAGACGAAGATGGAGTTTAAAAGGTATTTTTGTAAGAGGATTTTATTTGGACTGAGATGTTGAAATCAAATAATAAATAAAATAAAATAAAAAAAATAAAAGCTAAGTTTAAAACACACTTTTTTTTACACGCATCCAAGCGGGAATTCGAACCCGAAACCTATTTTTTACACACATTCAAGTGGAAATTCAAATTCGGAACCTCACCCTTAGAAATGAACATATTTACCACTTGGACCAAACTCTGTAGGTAAGTTCAAAACACACTTGATAAAACTAAAAAGGAAATTCTAAAAACGTGTTATGTATTTGAAAATTGAAATAAATAAAGTAATAAGTGCTTAGTGCTTATGTATTTGAAGTGACGTCATGATGGTCCATCCACGTTCATGTTTGACCAGTCAGACCTTATTATGGGGCTTGGCTTAACTATGAATGGCCCACTCGGGAAGAAAAAGCCAGCCAATATATAAACTAAAATTGAATTAACTTAAAAACAACCTAGATGAAATACTATTGAAATAAAATTATAAAATTTAGTCAGTACAAAAAATTATTATTATGAAGTACTTGTGATAATTTATAACATAGTTCCTAATAATATTCATCAAGGAATATAATATTTTACTTTGTTTCGATTAATATTCATTTTAACGTAAATTTTATTTAATTCCACATGGTTTTAAGGTAAATAGATACCAATCTTGAGTTATCACTTATCACGACGAACAATTAGCCACAGTTTGATGGACAATTCTAGTCCGATCAGCCTTGATGATAATGATACATCGTTTAGGTCGTTGTAAATTCAGATCTAATTATCAATAATAATACATAATTTTTTTATGTTGAAATTATTAGTAACTTATTCATATGGATGATTTTGTATAATCGATACATGTGTAAAATAATAAAATTATTATTATTAAAATATATATTAAACTAAATTACCTAGGTTAATATTTAGTTATAATTATTTATAATTGTTGTGTTTGCTGAAATTGCACTGATAAAATGAAAGAAGTAAGTTTTAGTAGTCAACGGAAGTTGGTTCATATAGTTGATGAATTCATTTTTGAAGGCAAAATTTTGAGTTCGAATTTCTTTTGAATATGCGTGTGAAAAAAAATTTAGAGGGTTTAGGTATGTTTCATTCTTTAATCTCAATATGTGATTCCATATTTGTAGAGTTTTGATATTCAATATTTTTATCTACTTATGTATGTTTTATTCTTTAATCTCAAAATGTAATCTTCTATCCGATTTATACGATCCTCTATCAAATTTGTCACCATCAATTTGCCTAAATTGCTCATTCGGCCATAATGTCCGAACTAATCCACCAAATTCACCTGTTCGTCATATCAGGATGAGTTGATCCGTCGAACTCACTTATTCGTCATATTCAGACGTGTTCGCATATTGGAAACTCATTTTTTCATCTTATACTACTAATTCAATCATTCAAACCTTGGACTTTACCTACGTATTGAGCTGAACCTTAGGTTAAATAAGAGTAAACCATCAATAGTATAATCATAAATTTATGATAAATAAAATCAATGAATAAACCCCTTTCTTTTTCCTACAATAATTTTTCCAAATAATTGAATTATTACACACACTTGCAACAATCCACAAACCTACTTGTCCCATTGTAAGTGAATGCCATAAAATTTCCCATCTAAAACCCCCACCTCCAGCCCCACTACCAAATCACTCCCCCACCCCGGGCCCCACACCCCTCAAAACTACAAGTGTCCTCACATTATTGGTCCACCTCATCCTTACAAGCAAAAACCGCTCCTCCGGTCAAAGCCAAAAAGTGTACAAATTCTCAACTCATTTTCACTCCCAAAGAAAATTAACTAACTCAAAACCACCACCCCTCCGCCACCACCACCACCGCCGCCACTCCCGCCACCACTTTCAAACCACTCCCACTAATCTTCAAGATTGCTTACAGATTTAGCAACCCATTTACTCCCCTCATTAGATTATGGAAAAAACATTATCACTAATCCTTCCATAATCACCGCTTTTAAATATTAATACGCGATAGATACATACATATATATATATAATGGTTCTTGGCTGATCATATGCCTAATTAGAAGACAAGACCATTATCGCACACCCGCTCATTTTGGCGGCACCAATTACTCCCACTCCATACATATCCTGGATTTTCTTTCTCTTTACGCTTTAGATTCAGTTGAAATTGAAGACACAGAGAGAAATCGAGAGGAAAGAGATGGAAAAATCCGAGTCTTTGTGTTCTCCGACGAGCATGCTACTCTGTAACGAAAATGCGGCAAGTTTGGACGGCGAAGACGAAGAAATTAGGGAGTTTGATTCGGTTTTAGAAGAGGGTTATGATGAAGAGTATGTGCGAGTTCTTCTTGGTAAAGAAATCAAGAATGTTGGCCTCCAAATGCGGGATTTCTTGCAGAATTCCAGTCTTCTGAGGGCGCGTTTGGATGGAATCCAGTATAGTCTTAGTGTTAGTTCCGAACCCATTTCGTTCTTGGACTTTTTTTTTTTGCTTTAGTGTGTGTTTTTGTGTGATTTGAAGTGGAGTGAAGAAATGTTGGTGTTCTTTTTGATGCAGACAAGGGCACGTCTTGGGTTTAGATTGCAAACAGCTTATGCTTCTGTGATGTACATTGATAGATTTCTCTCGATAAGATCTCTTGATGTAAGTGATTTCATGGTTTTTCAAGAAGTTGCGGGGTTTTTCCATATGGGTTTTACATTTTCTTGATAATTTGGGGTTCTTTCTTTTTTACTTCTTTTTGGTGTGATGAACGCAGGAACTGGAAAAGAATTCATGGGCAATAAGGCTTCTGTCAATGGCGTGCCTTTCATTGGCTGCAAAAGTGGATGAACATAACAGAGTGCCTTCATTATCAGAGTTCTGTTTGGGTGATTACAATTTTGGGAGCAATGTGATACAGAGGATGGAGCTTTTGGTGTTGCATACATTGGACTGGAAAATGGGATCGGTTACTCCTTTTTCTTTTGTTAATTTCTTTAGAGATAAGTTTGCTGATGAAAACTCACCAAGAAATGGAGTGTCAAGAGTTGTGGATGTCATTTTGGCCTCAGTGAAAGGTAATTATCTTTTTACCATGTTGATTTGTTTGGTGTGAAGTTTGATAAAAAAGTGTTGATTGCCCTAAGTGATTGAAAATTGTTGAATGCAGATGTGAAGATAATGTGTCACAGACCCTCTGTGATAGCAGCAGCAGCTACATTGTTTGTGATGGATCAAAGATTGTCAAAGGATGCCTTGAAGCTCAAACTTCACCCCTTAGTTGGAAGTGACTCTTTGGAAAATGTGAGATATTTTATTGATTCAAGATTCAATCTTTTTGATTAGTTTCTGCATTTTTCCAAAATCCCATTTCAGGGATTTGTAGCATGAGTTTTAATTTCAAGTAATTTTTTCGATTTTCCAGTTGCAGGAAGATATCATTAGTTGCTATTACCTAGTTCAAGAAATGGAGATTGAAAGATCAAACTTGAGTGAAGGCATAAAATCTCCTGATTTATCACCTATCCAATTGCAAAGAGGAGAAACTTATGGAAATCCCTCATCTGGGAATGGGAAAAGAAAGAGGCTAACATTCAATCAAGGTGATCAAACAGGGGATTTGCCTGAGGATAAGAAGGGAAAGCAGCAATAACATGTTTAGTGGGCTAATCACTAATGTTTGGGTTGCATATGATTTGGAGTTGATTGGACACAAGTAGAGGAGTGGAGAAAATTACATATATTTGGTGAAAAAGCAATAAAAGCAGAAGTTTGGCAGCAGAAAGGAAAAGCTGTTTTTGGCTAAGGAAAGGGAAAAAACACCCATAAAAAAAAAAGAAAAAAAAAGAGAAGCTCACAGCTCATAAGGGGTGGAAAAAAGGGAGGAAGAGGGCTTGAAGACATGACTTTTGACACAGTTTTTAACAAGTATTGTTTCCTTCATACTTGTCCCATTTGTTTCATTATTTCTTTAACTACATTTTTCTTCTTCTCCCATGTTCATAGCCTACATAATATCCAAATGCAGCCCTAGATTTTAAAGGGTGTGCTTGGGAAGTCTTATTTTTTTTTTTGATGTTTCTGTCTTTTGAAACATGGGTGTTGCTTATTGCCCATCATTAGAAAAGTTTGTAAAAGATTGGTGTGATTTTGATTTGTTTGAATGGTTGGGGAAAGCCCTTTTGAGTTGGATACTCATCTTTTTTCCTCATGTTCAGCTTTGCCTATTCCCTGGGGTGGGGGTGGGGGTCTTGAAAAGATCCAAGATTTTGCCTGTGTAAAAAGGGCACAAAATTTCAATGATCATCATCATATTGTTGATGGAACATATCTTTCTGTACTTGAGGCCTGTAGAATTTTGTCCATGCCATGGAGTGCACTGTTTGGAAATTATTATGATTTTAGAGGCTTAATAGATGGTGAATTTCTAATTTTGGTACTTTTTTTTAGTATATTGTATTTTTGGTGTATTGTAACTTTGGAGTTTTCTGGTTTTGAGAAAAGCGAAATCACTGTGCAAATAGTGATTTCGCTTTTACCAAAAGCGGAATAACTGTAGTAAATAGTGAAAATCGTATATCCCGCTCCTGATTTATCATGATTGCAATGTATGATTTTCACTATTTGCTACAGTGATTCCGCTTTTGGTAAAAGCGGAATCACTATTTGCACAGTGATTCCGCTTTTCTCAAAACCAAAAAATCCAAAAATTACAATACACCAAAAAAATATACCAAAAAAAAAAAATACCAAAATTAGAAATTCACCCTTCTCCACCACATTCAAAAGAAACCAAACAAAACCACAAAAGGGGACGCGTGTACGGCTATTAGGTCTTAAATAGCAAACGAACAAGAGAAGCAAGAATAATATGCTTAATAGAACAAAAAAAAAAATGAATAATATGCTTAACGTAGAAAACGTGGTTTTACTATTTTGTGGCGTTGTACTATTCCATCCTTCCTCACTTCCATGCAACTAGGTTTGTCAATTCGGATTATTCGGGTAGTTTCGGATCAAGATCTACCCATAACATTGAAAGTTTTATTTTGATTTGCAAATTCAAAAGTTCCTAATTCTGGATTAATATTTTAATGAATGGATTGAATTAAATTAATGTCAGCCAAACAATAACTTGTACAAAAAATTAAGAAAGATATAAATAATAAAGGTTCTAATTAGGTTTGATTGAAGCTTTTGATCAAGTTTAATATCACAATTAATATGCGTATTCAGTTTTCAAGGGAGAAATGTTTGATCTCTTCCTCCCGCATTATTCACAATGTTTGTTTTTTCACTTTTTAATCATACTTTTTGAGGGTTGAGATTAGGCAAGGTAGTGAACCAAGCCAGTTCACCAACTTAGCCAGTTGGCTCAAAGAAGCTCATGCTCTGGTTCGACATTGACGAATCGAATCGAGTCTTGACTCGGTCGTAGCACATGCGTACTAAGCTCAAGTCAAATGTTTGATCTCTTTGTTCGTTTGGTCGTGAGCTATGAATATTTCAAAGCATGTATATATATGTTGGGGACATACCTAAAAGTTCAGAGTGGGCCCAAAGTCCAATTTCTCAGTTTGGAGATGTAGCTCGCAAAAAGGGCTTATGCTAGATTAGTTAGCTCATATAGGCCGCGAGCTGACTAAGATGACGTACAAAATGAAGTAGATAGGATTTGAAATTCTTGTAGAGTAGCGTGCAGGTAATAATGACCGAAGGATATCACATTAAATCTAAAGTAAATTAGAAAACTTAGAAGCCGGAAAAAAATAAATCTGAATGAGAAGCGATCTATTATAAATAAGAAAATGAGAAAAAAAAGGTTCGAATATTTATCAATATATAATTTGTAGTTTGGTTTGCTGACTTACGAGTTGATTCAAGCCAATTTCCGAACCAAGTTTGATTTGGAAAGTTAAGGCTCACTAGCTCGAGATTTGGGCTCAAGCCAAACTTATGTAGGCTGCCAGAAGAAAGAAGTAAAGCTCGACCGGCTCGACTCGTTGTGATAGAAGTAGATTTACGTATTTTCATGTGAGACATGATATGTAATTCGTCTACGGAACTTAAAATTTTATTTAATCATTGACCAAATAAAGAAAAATTGGAAAGTGAGAAAATTATTTGAAAAATCTTTATCCCTTATGTGAATGGAGGGAGCACGACAATATCCATCCCATGGGTGGTTCCTAAGATTTAGCAAAAGGAAGGAGGAGATGATGGATCTTTGATATTTCCATGTAAATAATCACAAATATAGGAAAAAGGAGCTGATATTTCTCTCTCCCACAGCTGGATATGGTGGCTACGCTCAATTTCCACCGTATAAAAATCCCTAACAAATTTGTCTACTTCTGCTTCAACTTGTGTTCATAATTCTTCTATG
>JBBMKE010000009.1:7808337-7824287 GCA_037834125.1 Lippia alba | reverse complement strand
AGGGAAGAGAGAGGAAGAAATTAGGTCATTCACATCTTCAGAAATACTCCGTGAAGAATTCTGAACATTGATATATCGTTACTTTATCTCTTATCACTCCTACCAGACTTCATAGATTTCTCAGTAAGATTGTTTTTCTAGAATTTCACTGTACACAAAGGTCCCGTTGTTTCAGGAGATTGGAAGATTAGCAACCACTTATATTTCATTTTATTTCATTGTTATTTCTATCTTTTTTCCATTTTTCTGCAATTTACTTTAATATTTATTTGTCTATTTATTTTTCCCTTTTACAGCTTGGTATTAATCCCATTTCTTACGCAAATAAATTGTAATAGAGATTGTCAAATATTTGATAAGCATCAATTACAAACACGGAATTGTTATATTTTAAAGAAAGCGTCTTATACTTTAAAGAAAACTTCTATTTGAAGACGTTTTCCTGAAAAGCGCAAAGACGCTTTTCAAACTACCTCACGAACCATTTTTAAACTACACGAATGAACAGTGTCTATTATTAAAATTTCACCTAAGTTTGGTGGTTGAAATTGAGGTCTCGAGACTTTGTAATTTCATTTAGTGGTTGAAATTATATGGAGACTTTATATATGTAAATGGTCCTAATTAAGTTGGGTCTTCCCTACGTGGGTGGGTCTTTTTAATTTTAAATTTGGTGGTTGGGGCTTCAAAATTTGTAGCTATAGGTGGTCTTAAGCTTAAACCCAGTCTCATACACGTGGGAGCATCTCATGAGATAAATTTATTGTATGAGGGCATATCTAATTTGATTTGAGAAGAAAAAATTTGTTCGAAAGAACAAGATTCAATTCTCACAGTGTGTAATGTGAAGATATCATACGTCTTTATTTTTTTTAGCGAACGACTGAATACTTAATTTATTTTATATTTATTCGGATCGAGGAGTAGAAACTCATAGAGATTATGGAATTCACCCTTTTGTTTCAAGAGAATGTCTTTCTCAAAAGAACTTTCTAATTTTAAATCTTCCTTTTCTTTTTTTCTTTAAAAATATTCCAATTAATTGAGAAAGCATTAACCGGGTTTAAAATTATTTAAAGAAAAAATAGCTCGCAGAAGTCCCACAAGGGTTAACTAGATTTCCAATGAGATTCTTCTTTTTATAGTGCCAAGAAAGAAGTGCCATTACCAATTTACCATATCTCCACAAGCCTTTATACACATAACATTACAAAAAACACATTAGAATGTCAACAACCCAACTTCTCATTGAACATTCTTAACTTCAGGAAAAAGAAAGAGCACAAGACAGGAAATCCAAGAGGCCAATTTAAATCAAACCAATTATCAGCATGGGATAAACCAATACCATCACTTACTAATTACACTGGATTTATTGCAGTACAAACCGTTCCAAAGAAAACTTGAGGAAAACATTAAAATGCTGTGCCTACTATAGAAACATGAAAATAAAAAAAAAAGTTTATTCGATTCTTGACTTGAAAAATACTGATAAGCTTCAAGCAGATGTTTCACGAGTAACAGCAGAACACTCGATTTTCACCGAGTCTTGGCAGCTTAAGGCCATCCCGTTTGCTGCATACAGTGAACCATTGCCTCCTGCAAAATAGGACCAAGAGAATACACCTGATTATAATCTCCCCCACCCCAACCCCCCGAACACCAAGAGCCGAGTACATTCTTACCTTTAAATTTAATAGTTGGGAACAAAGTTAAAGAGATTGCAATTCCAACAGCTAAGTGCGAGAAGATTCAAAGGCTACCAAAGAGTATAACGATTTACTTTTTTTCTTTTATGTGTGAAGTGAAATAATACAAGTCTACTACTCATGTACAAAATTGGGAGAAAAATGAAACAATAACACAATGTTACAAGTGACCTACAAAGCATAGCTAACTCCGTAACCTTTTCCTTCGACTACCATCTTCTGTTAATTCCTGCAGAGGCAAACCAATGACAGGTCTCAATATATAAAGTAATGTCATTATTCTCACTAGAAAATCGTTGTTAGAACTTTTAAAGATGGAACATATCCACCCTACTTACAGATATTACTTCAAGAACTATGTAGTTAGTTTGAATGACAATTACACCGACATATCCCTGAGGTTTGGTCTAATTACACAAACTACCCCTGAGGTTTGAGAATTACACACTTTCCCTGGCATGCCCTAATTTTGGCCCGCGCATGTTATTGTAATAATGAGCTTAATTTAGACAATAAATACTAATTGGAAAAGGCAAAATAAAGTATTAATTAAAAAACCAGCAAATTTATCGACCCAAATGAAATGTAAATTCTTTGACCAGGAAAGTTTTTGTAATATTTCAAACCTCAAAGGGGAGTTTGTGTAATTAAACCAAACCGCAGTGTTTTTTCGTGTAATAAGCCTTTTGAAAATTGACATGCCCAATAAATTCTACTTTGATATTAAATCAACAGATACCAACATCAAGAATTCTTCCACGCATAACAAAAAGGAATAACCCCTTCATTCTTTGTCAAATCAGAGTCAGAAACCAAAAGAGAAATCAAGAAAATTGAAAAGAATCGTACCCGTTCATCCTTTTTAAAATCATCAGATGAAGTCCCATGGGAGTCGGACCTACACTTAGCATGAACTATAGGACCCAACTCTGACCTGTCCATTCCCACCGTCATTCCGCCAGCAGGAGCATACATATATACAGCCCCTTTGTACATCCATTCTTCCGTCTCATCACTGTAAAAATCATCAAATGGCTCTCCACATAAAGCGCAAGCATTCTGGTCTTCATCAGCAGGAACAGCCATCTCATCTTCATCTTCCTTCTTTTCCACATTGTTCTCAGCAGGCAAAAAACCAACATTCTCAGATGACACCCCTTCAGCACCAGTGAGCCACATACCTACAGTGACAAACCACTTGGGAGAAGGCTTTGTCTTCCGATTTCGTAATATCCTGTTCTTGTTCACATGCCAATCCATATGCTTGCTGTGCTCCTCTTGGCATAAAAACCGAAGGCCGCATGTGGTGCATTGTCTGGGACGATCACTATATAAAGAGTTTATTACGGACTGGTGATGCACCTTAAGACTCTCTTGATCAAACTCCAGTCCAATAGAAGAATCCTATACATAATCAATGCGAAGAAAATTAGTTCACCTCGATTACATAAAAGGGGATGGATGCAATAGAGGACCTAAATACACACCTGCTTTGTTAGCGATATTAAACCTTGGGCCATTAAGGAACTAAATAGACCTGAAAGTGCATTTCCAGGTGGGGGGGCGCTGGGGGCAATTTGACCAATATTATGACCAATGGGTAATGCCTGAGATGAGCTCGGGAGAGGACCCCTGGGTAAAGAATGTAATGGTCCCCCAGGTATAGGAAATGACATATTAGGCCTGTATCCATAATTCATAGGTGGAACCATAGCTACTGAAGAAGGCAAGGAAATATTAGGTCTAGTTTCTTGGGACATTAACAAATTTGGATGTACTAGAGAAGGTTGTGCAGTATTTTGCAGATTTAGGGGAACCATTCCAGGGCGAAAATTAGGATATTGAGGCAAGTTAGGCTGTTGCATGTTGTTAGTACTACCCAACTGCTGCTGCTCAGAATGAATTGTATTCAGACCTTGGTCGCCAGCAATATTGGAAACATTCTTCATACTAAATTGATCTCTGATCTGCATTTGTGAGGGAATTGCAGAAAGTGGGGGCCGAATGTGTGAAGTTTGAAACTTTCCGGGATTCCAAACATTTGGTAAAGCTGATGCTGCATCAGCTGATTGAATCTCAGGAGTTGGTGGATCATAAGTAGAAACAATACTTGGGGACACACCAAACTTCTCATCTGTATTTAACAAATTGCGAATTACTGGTCTACTATCAGGAAAAAAGGCACGCCCTTTGGCATTTAAGTTGCTCTGAGGCTGCTGATGTGGCAAAATCAAGGAATCTCTGGCTAAAATAGGAGGAAGAATCTGACTAGCCAAATCACTAGGGCCAGCAACTTGCGGCGGGACTCCTACAGCCATGTTGGTTGATCCAGGACCAACCTGAAAACGATTAAAGAAAATTATCATGATCGGATGTTGAAGAAAAATCTAAAAGTAGTATTCCAAAATATTTTCATGATTGAATTTCCACGTAAACTTGGTTGAACTCTCATCAAAATCGAGAAAGGGCTGGATTTCTTCACTTAAGATTTTTAGATGTCATAAATCAATAATTTTACAGGTATAAAGAACCACTAAAACAACAATACTATATGAAAGATCCATCCTTAATCTTAAGCAATCGGATATGCTATTTACAAGGATTACAGATACATGAAATTCAAGATTAAACCATAGTAGTAAGAAGAAAAAGTAGGAGAGATTCCAAAGATCAATAATTAACATACACTTATACGAGGAGTGTCCTCAATGATGGAAGAATTAGCAACAGAAGAAAACTGAGCCGTTGACAAGTTGCCTCTGTATTCATGGTTCCTGGCCAAGCTCAGTCTTGCATTTGAGTTACCAAGTGGATACATATCATTAGGCTGCCTCCGATCAGGTAAAGCTGTGTTCATATTTTGCCAGTCAAATTCTTCCTCTTCGGTGTTTTGCCATGTCCTGACAGCTCCCTTTTGGTTAGCACCATTTGATTCCAACGGATCAGCCATTTGATAACGATTCAAATTTTTCTCTCTTTCATCGATTCCATAAGCACTAATCAAAGCTCTAGGTCCTCGAAGATCAAGACCACCATTTTGCTTATAAGAAGCAGATGCCTTAAGATGTTGACTGGAATTCCCCTGCCAATTTCTTGGTTTCCATTCACTTGTGTCCTCCTCTCTCCCCATCACTCTTCCCATTACTCTCTTTGGAGAACCATCCACGTTGAACTCCTCAAGTGAAGGAGACAAAGGCCTGGCATTCCCAACCCTATAAGGAGAGGAGGGCCTCATCATCCTGGCAGCTGATGGAAGAGGTTTTTTACCAGCATCGAGACTAGAAGTTGTGAGGCCTGCATGACCAGTTGAGCTTACTCCTTCAGTCCCAAACTGCAAATAAATAACTTGCAACTATGAGAGCCAAGCTCCTACTCTGACTTGTATAGCAGACAAAGTTTAATAACCCCATCAGGCATATTAATTTTCCCAATGCACTAAAGGCCACAAACACAAGGTCGATCTCATTTCTAAAGTGGTGTAAAAAAAAAAGAGGCCTAAAACAAAACCAGAAAGGAAAAAGGAAAAATACAGAAATATACGAGTTAAAACGAGGAGAGGGCAGGAGGTACCTATTAACGGGGGACAAACAAGTCTTACACATTAAAGCACACAGACTAACACAACCATAAGTCACAATGCCAAATCGCAAGGAAATTGTAACTTGTGCTCATGAGGTATAGCCCCTAACTAAAGGTAAGTAGGGCAAGCAATTGTAACATCGGCTGTTTATCTATGTAAATTAGTTATAACATAGAACTATTTTTTCTTTCACCCATATTCGAGTGACACTAGATGCCCTTGAATTCTCCATGCTGAAGGAGGGCGAAATGTTTATGAAGTTTAAGTTTTCTGGAGACACCCAATAATTCATTTCATTTGTACAAAAGAAGAAGCAAAGTCTTCAATAAGGAAATGAAGACGAGCGTAGCCTTTGCTCCATTGACATAGCCATTGAGTATTTTTCAGGTTTCCTAATGGTCTCTAATTATCTATATGAAAAGATTGTTTGCTTGTTTTCATACCTCTTAAGGAGGTAACAAGTGACAATGGATACTAATAGAGTAGGATATTAGTACTAGGGATATCCAAGGCAAAATCATGTTCAGCAAAATAAATAAATAGATGAAATTTGCATGCTCTACAACACAAAAGAGGGAGAACAGAATCAGATTCCATCAAATCTTACAGTTTCTGCACTTGAACGTCCTAACTGACGCTGTGCTTCCAAATATTTTGGATTGATGTGTATTCCATGTGTTGGTCGAGGAGATTCAGAAGCCCTTGAAGAATTCAAGCCAGAAGATTGACCATTTACAGCAGGGGAAAACTGCAACTGTGCCTCAATCTTTTGAAGCACCGACAATGGGAACACTGCTGACCAAGTACCAAAGAGATGGCGCATTGCTGGGTGCATACTGGGGTGCACTTGTGCATATGCGTCACAGAAAACCTATAGCAATCAAGTGAAATGAGCAATCACATGCTATGTTAAACAACAATAGCTCAATATAAAATGCAATAATATGCAAAGCCTAACATTCCACATGCATCTCACCTCAGGCAACCGGGCAGAGAAGTATTGAATGTATTCCTTGCCTATGTTCTTCACAATACTATCCAAAAGATACAAAGAAGGCAATTTTTGATCAACTTGAACCTGCAAAAAGCAATTATTAGAATGCCAGAAAAATATCAGAAACAAAACTTCTACCAACTTAGCATCAATAAGATAAAATTTCTTACACATCTAAACATTAAATAACCCTTAGATGTCTGCATTATATTTTACCTAGATAATAGAAAATGTGAACTCAATTGAAACGGAATGAAAAGAACAAGCAAATTACTGGATTTAAAAACAAAAAGAGAAAGTATAATCTCTACTATGAATAAGTTTTAAGGAGAAGAATTACAACATTGACTTAACAAGCCACATTAATAACAGCATTGGGAAGTTACAGTGACGCTTCAGGGTTTTGTACCCTCAATCTCAAAAATGGAGCATCAACTATATGCATAAACCCCCAATCTGACTTGACGTGGATATTCATAAGAATGTAAGGACTAAACCAAGAAACCATAATAAAGCCCAAATGCAAACAAAATTGTGTGCGGCCATAGCCATCACATTGTTAGGCATTTTCCCCTAACTCGAGAAACATCAATGTAACCTGTTACTCATGCCATCAAACAGTTCAAATATTTCGCGTCCGTAGACAGAGAGTTAAGACCAGAATTTTATTTCTGGCCAGGAAACTAGGGCGGGATGACATACAGATTTTAAACTGTCGGAGGAACTATGAAAGCGAAGATAAAGCATAATGGAACTCATTTCCATAGCCATGCCAAATTTAGAGGTTTCACTATTAAGAAACAAATATTAGAGGTCTGCAGCGATCTTTCTCATTCCTCAAGGAAGTTATACAATGTCAACTAATGAATGCAGCCTTAACAGGGCAACTTGAGATAACAAAACATAAAATTTCACTATTGGAAAGTATTGCCACATGAAGAACTTTTCAGGACATTGTATACAATAGAATGTCATATGAAAAGCCATAAACCATGATCGTCAAGCAATCACACCAGCAGAACAAGAGTCCCCCTTTTCTCAACCAAAGCCTAACTATATAAAAATTCTTGGACAAAGGAAATCTCATGTTTCCCATATTAAATGAGTAAAAACAAGAACAGTGTAGCTTTTATTTGCAAGTTTCTTTTAATAATGGCATCTGTTTGATTTCACTCTGGACTTCAACATTTTTTATTTCCTGGAGAAATACAGAAGCTTTAAATTTTTACTTAAAAGAGTTCTTAAAATACTTCAAAGGTTGATTTATTAAAATTGCATAAGTATAATGTAATCAAGTTACTCAGTTACTTAGGTTGAATAGATAGCTTGGTTTCTGTTGCCTCCAATTGCACCTCCTTCATATGTTAGACATTTAGTTCCTTACTTTTAATTGGTGTTGTCACAGTTCCGTTGAATTAAAAAACTCAGAGAAAAAAAAAACAGAAAAGAAAAAAGAAGAAACTTGAACTACTGCACTACAAACTCCCATTTCAATATCTCCAATACACTTTACTAAATCAACAGATTACAAAGAGTGAGAAAAGACTGTCGAGAATTCCAAGTAACCCTAAATGCTATACCTCAATAATCCGCGCACAAATGGCATCGGCAATGCCCTCGCCATGGCGCGCCCTTTCATCTCCAGCGATTATAGTGAGATCGGTGATGATGGGCTTCGAATTAATAGTGAGCTCCGACAACACAATCTCATAAAGCCGCACAATTTCATCCGTGCTCAATGGCCCACCACCAAAAACCCTAAGTTCCTCCTCTCTCTCCTTCGCCATAGCCCTAAATCTTTCATGGATTAACGGCGGTAGGGGCTTCACGCCCATGCCATCGCTCTGAACAGGCGGAGGAGGTTTGCCAACAAAACTTCCGCTGCCAATTGGCATAGGATTCTGAAATCTCGAAGTACGGTCCATTAGCGGAGGAGAAAGATAAGCTAATTGGGGTTTTACTGCTTCTCGAATCGGGATGAAATCAAGTTAGGGTTTTAAACCACCGCAAAAACCTAAACTAGATAAACGCATAAAGCATGTATAAATCCAAATCAAAACATAAATTCAGGACTCCTTTCCCTACGGTTAGTGTTTTTCTCTGTGGATTAGATAATGAAACGTAAGGGACGAGGAAAAGAGGTTGCGGACAATTGATAATGAGATAAGAGCAAAGAAACGGCGAAGAATGAAGAGAAAAGCAAAGACACGGTGGTTCACCGACGCTACGGCGGGGACACGGAGGAGAAAAGTGGAGATCTGCGGCAAAACCACCGGCGTAACAGAGGACGGAGATGGTGAGGCGAGGGTTTGGGAGTGTAGATGAATATCAACAATTTGTCTAGGGAGTCGGATTTATATTTGATTCGCTTCTGTAACTTTCCCCAAATTTAAGGGATTTTAATGTAATTATCGGGTTAGAATTGTATTTTGATTTGTAATAAAGTTTTCTTTTTATGCTTTTTAACACGCACTGTATCCACGAAATTTAGATAATTAATTTATTACCCACTTCAACCGATTATTGTTTACTCATTTATCATATAAAGTTAATCAATTTTAATTATGTAATTAGATTTGATAAAAACTCAAATTAAAATAAAGGGGAACAATATATATGAGTATGATGAGCATCAAAAAATTAATAATTCGACAATAAATAAATCGTGATTTTTAGTTTAGATGGCCTTCGACAAGCATAAGAATAAATAGTTTAGATGGATGTATTTTCACTAATTTGTTATTTCTTAATTAAAATACAAGGGTTAATTATTATACATAGACTTGAAGGGAGTATAAATAATTATAAGTTAGCCCTCTTAGCCAAAAAGTTATAGTTGGACCCCTCTATAATTCAAATAATTCCATTTAGCATCCAACAGTTAGGATTCCATCATGCTCTTCATGATGTCATCAAAGAATAGTTGCAAAATACCAAATTCATCCTTATCATTTTCTACATTGTCTTAGATTGCCCCTAATATTCATTTTGTTATTTGAAGTAGCATCATGTCGAGAGAGAACTTCCCTCATCTCTCCAGTAAAGAATTTGACCAGATGAGACGCAGCACAAAAAAGTTCAAAGCAACGGTGGTCGATTAGCCCACTGACAGGATCGGAAATTCATGACGGTCATTCGTCGGACGGAGGGACACCGACCAAGAAGTCGTACCTGGAAGGTCTAATGGGGGATAGAACAGAGGATTATTTGAAATTCAGAATGGAAAACCTTACTGATTTGAACAAGATCAGAATAGAGGAGCCAACAACGGATTACCCCTACCCGAAGGTTACATTGACTGACGACTACAGAGAAGAAATACGGGCACCCTGGCGTGACCCGATTATTCTGCGCATCTTGGGAAGAGGGCTTGATGCCAACCTGTTCTCAGCGCGGATTGATAGACTGTGGCAATTACAGGGAGAATTCGACCTAATTGATCTAGGGTATGGCTGCTACACCCTGAAAGTCCATGACAAAGAAAAAGCAATTACGATACTGACAGAAGGCCCTTGGGTTCTTAATGGAAACTACTTAGTTGCACAGAGATGGATACCCCAATTCAAAGCGGCGAAAGACCATATCACAACGATGATCTCATGGGTCAGAATAAGAGGTTTGGTGACAGAATATTACAAGGAACCATTTTATATGGTATATCGTCGGTTATCGAAAAACCGGTTAAAATCGACAAGAATACCTACTTTGGGGAGAAAGGAAAATTTGCTAAGGTGTGTGTGGAACTCGATCTGGAAAAGCCGCTACGAAGCGGAGTGGAGGTGGAAAGAGAGCTTCTTACGATCGAATATGAGAACTTACCGTCGATCTACTACCACTGCGGTAGAGTGGGACACCGCATTGGGAGCTGCCCTAACAAGCCCGAACAAGAGAAGATCAACACTGGTACGCATCAATCTGAAATGAGTAAATCCGATGAGGTTGCACCGAAAGCCCGGCCGGAATACGGCCCATGGATGATGGCAGGACGAAGATGGGGTTCCTGGCAGGGCGGAGGAAATTCGGTGGTAACGTGAGGTGGGATTTGTGCAACATGGAGAGAGAAAGCGGGAGACAGAATAACAGAGGGGCGGATATCCCGCACTCGACAAACCGTTACGATATCTTCTCTAACCCATTGATGGAGGATGATGATGCAAATGCAGAGGAAGAAATCTTGGAACGTTCTGCACCAAATCAGGAGGAAAATCCGCTGATGATATGGCAAAAGATGTTGTCAATCTGGAACAAAATATCACAAAGATGCACACCGAAATTTTGGAAGAACAAACAACTAAGGGTTTAGGGCCCATCGAATCTGAAGCCCATAAGAACGTGGTCAACGCTAAGGATAATTCAGCCCAGACGTATTATTTGGACCGGAGAAGACCTTTGACAAATAACAACAGATACTACAACAAACTTAATACCACGCAGACTATCAACACCCCATACTTCCGTAACAAAGAAAACACGTACTATGGAAGAGGCGGAGGAATGGCCCGAGGGATAGGACGAGCTCGTCCTGTCGGACGAGTACGTAACGGAGTTGGGGATATACAGCCTTTACAACATGACTCACCCATTCCTAAGTATTACTCACATAAGTCCGACGTGGAAACAAGCGGACATAAGGATGACCCTAACACCTCTTTTGAACCAGGGGATGATTGGCCGGATGGATGTGGAAATTCCGGATGGGTAGATGACCCGACAATGCAGATTGATGGAAGCGCTAGTGACGCAAGTGATCCAAGGGGTATTCCAACATAGGATTTGAGAACCCCATTACTCGCCAGTCCATTCGAGGCACATCTATGAAGATTTTATCTTGGAATTGTAATGGGACCGGTAATGAGGCTTTTAGAATTACGTTGGACGATACAGTTTGGGAGTATAACCCCAATATAATCTTTCTCTTGGAGACGAGAGTTACTGAGGTGCGTGCAGAGGCTATTTCTAATAGTCTAGGTTTTTCTAATGTTTGCAGAGCTCCTATAGAGGGGCAGGAAGGAGGGATTTGGATGTTGTGGACCGCTGATAACATTCATGTTGAAATTCTTGAAACAACTTCGCAACTGATTCATGTGCGCATAGACCCGAGACTTGGTAGGGATTGGTGCTGCACGGGCGTGTATGGGAGCCCAGCACCAAGGAAAAGGGAAGAACTTTGGAGGAATCTCAATAACATAAGCACTAATATGAACAAGGCATGGATGCTAACGAACGACTTTAATGACATCATGGGCCCGAGTGAGAAGAGTGGCGGTTGCCCCGCATCATGGCAGAAATGCTAAAAGTTCGTCAGTAATGTTGAGAGCTGCAATTATATGAACATTGACATGAAAGGCCCAGCCTTTACCTGGTCGGGGACAGTGAATGGAGAGAGGAAAGTGCGGGAGAAGCTAGATAGAGTGCTAGCTAACATTCTTTGGACGCAGACGTTCCCGGATAGATCTTCCTTAGTGCTGCTGAGAACGCATTCGGACCACTTCCCCATCCTTACCGACACTAATAAGGTGAGGAGAACTCGGAGTAACCACCCTTTCTGGTTTGAAGCGGCGTGGGTTGAACACCCGGGCTGTCGTGAGTTGATCACGGATATATGGAACCCCCCACGGGACCTCGGCTCGACCCTATATGATGTGCAAGAGGGGTTGTTGGATTGGAACAAGAATGTTTTCGAAAATATCTTTCGTAGAAAGAGATGAATGATGGCACGGATTGCGGGGATTCGGAGAACACTCTGCCACAGATATGATAAGAAGTTATTGGCCCTAGAAATGGATTTGGTTAAGGAGTACAATGAGGTGTTGAGGCAAGAGGAAGCCCTTTGGTACCAAAAATCAAGGGTGAATTGGCTTCGAATGGGGATTCTAACACTAGATTCTTCCACCTCTCCACGCTCACCCGGAGGAAACGTAACATAATTGAGATGCTACAGATAAATGGACAATGGTGTTCGGATGCAGACACTCTAAAGGCCCACGTGCATGATTTTTTCAATCAACTTCTCGCGTCACTCTTAGCGAACGAGAAACTGACATGGGACGAAGCCCACTCCAGCGGGAACTGGATGTTGTTTGTATCGAGACCTTACTTTGCCCAATCTCCAAAACAAAAGTAGGAAATATTGTCTGTTTCATGAATACGTTCAAAGCGTCGGGACCGGACGGGTTTCAAGCCCTATTTTACCGTAAGTTTTGGGATATTGTGGGGGATACAGTAACGGATTCGATCAAGTGCTGTGTTGAGAATCGGGATATCCCAGCAGAAATGGGCCTAGCCTACATAAGTCTTGTCCCAAAAATGGAGCAACCAAGAAACGCGAGTGAGTTTCGGCCCATCGCACTTTTGAATGTTCAGTTTAAAATTCTTACAGAACTCCTGGTTTGGCGGATCAAACCATTCATAGCAGACATTGTTGGCCCATACCAGTCTTCTTTCATCCCTAGGAGAAGTACTCAAGACAATATCTTGGTCCTTAAAGAGGTAATTCATACCATGTACAAAGCGCGAAGCAACAGGGGTAGCTTTCTTTTGAAACTGGATCTCGAGAAAGCCTACGACAAAGTTAATTGGGAATTATTGGAAGAAACACTGAGGTTATTCAAGTTTCCAGATCAGGCGGTGGAACTAATTATGAACGGAGTGAAGATAGTGAAGTCAGCGATTCTCTGGAATAGGGAGCCGATGAATGCAATTTCGCCAACTTGTGGGCTCCGTCAGGGTGACCCGCTGTCTCCCTACTTATTCATTCTTTGCATGAAATGTTTAGCTATATAATTGAGAAGGCCGTCAACTCGAATAAATGGTATGGAGTGAGAGTGGGCAGATCTGGTCCAATGATAAGCCACCATTTATTCGTCGATGACATTATTCTTACAGCAACAGCTACTAAGGAGAATGCTAGTATTATCCGGGATGTGATGACGAAGTTCTGCATGGCTTCGGAAATGCGGATAAGTGAGGCGAAATCAAAAGTTTGGTTCGCACCCTTCACGGGACAAGATGGTCGTAGGGAAATCGTTGATATTTTAGGGATTGGAGAAACTATGGATATTGGTAAATATTTGGGAGTTGAGATGGGGAATGGGTCCCCCTCGAAGGCCTGTTACACGGGAGTCATTGAACGAGTTCAGAAGTGACTTTCGGGGTGGAAAACGAAGACGTTTAACATGGCGGGACGGGTGACTTTAATCCAATCAGTCACCTGGCTATCCCGGTCTACCACATGCAATCGGATTGGTTCTCGGAGTATGCTTGTGATAAGTTAGACCAATTGAATCGGGGATTCCTTTGATCGTCGGATGTGAACAAGCGCAAGGCACACTTGGTGAATTGGAATAAAGTGATTAGAAAGAGGGAATATGGTGGTTTGGGAATACGCGAGCGTGCAAGTCTAATATTCCGTTGCTAGCTAAGACAGGTTGGGCCGTTCTCAAGGGCTGCGATACTCTTTGGGCGCAAATTTTTCGGGCCAAATACCTGAAGAATGAAGAATGTATCGATCATGTCCCGCGTTTGCAGAAGTCTCAAGAATGTGGGGGGCCTGATACATTGGAAGGTGGGTGATGGAACCAACATTGAACTCTGGGACGATAATTGAACCAAGAAGGGGCCCTGCGTGATATGGTGCCGGGAGGATTCATGCAGCAGATGAGGGACTTATGGTTAACGACATTATGGACGGCCAAGGTGGTTGGAATTTAGATACTTTGCAAACAGAGATACCAGAGAACATAAGGACAATCATTCGGGGTGTTACTTATTCGGAAGTGAGGGACATACGAATCTGGGGTGGCAGAGTACGGGCTTATACAGCTGTAAAAGTGCTTATTCCCATCTTCGGGACCCTGTTCATACACCTGATAAAACATGGGCATTGATCTGGAAGAGTTCTCTTCCCCCAAAGGTTAAAATTTTCCTTTAGCAACTGAAGCATAAGAGCATTATGTGCAACGCATTACCTGTGGATCGTCATATAGATATCGATGCCCGTTGCAAACGCTGTGGGGCACACCGCGAAAATGCACTTCATATCTTTAAAGATTGTGCTAATGCCAGGTTACTTTGGAAATAGCTTCTGAATCACGGTGATTGGCTGACTTTTGCCAAGCAACAGGGCGAAGAGTGGCTAAGCGAAGGGTTGAAGCTTGGATTCGGAAATTCGTTAGTGCCGGAGTGTATCTGGATGATCCTTTTGCAGCAAGCCTATGGCTACTTTGGAAAAATCGTAACAAATGAGAGTTCCAGCGGGTTAGAGAGCCACTCAGTATTACGCTTTGTAACATGAAGAGTCTTATGATAGATATGAAAACGTTACTCGAAAAACCCCTAAAGAGAAAACTATCTGGCGGATCGTTAAATAAGATAAGCCATCACCGGGGTGGGTGAAACTCAATACGGACGGTAGCGTCTATGAAACGAGACAAACGGCGACAGCCGGGGGAGTGGTTCAAGATGCTAATAGAAACTGGTTGTTTGGTTTCGCGCTTAAGCTGAGGGACATAAACATCTTCGATGCCGAACTTATAGGTCTCCGAGAAGGGCTCCACAGAGCTTGAGAGCGTCGGTATGAACGGATAGCGGTGGAGAGTGACTCTACTGAGGTGGTGGCACTTGTGGAAAATGCCGATGTTCAGGAACACCCCTTGGGGCATATTATTGAGGATTGTCAACGACTAATCAGAGGTCCTTGGACATGCACATTGAAGCATGTGTTCAGAGAAGCGAATGAACTGGCCAACAAGGTGGCGAAGCTAGGCTAGGAGATGGAGGCTGATATATGCTTCTGGGCTTCACAACCTGCAGAACTCATGTAGTGTTGTGGTTTGCTCTTACTTTCGTACCAAAAAAAATGATTGCCCCTAATAACTTATTGGGTGTTAAATATTGATAGTGTCAAAATATTTTAAGTGTCGAGTTCCCGTTTCAAGATTCCGCATATGCGGATTTCCCATTTTGGGATTCCCATCAAGCAATGCGAGATCTCCATCGTGAGGTCGAGTTGGGGCGCGCTTGGCATCTTATGCATAAGCAGTTACCCATGTTTGCACGTCTCTCAGCCCCTTAATGCATGATCCGGCGATATTCGCACGCTAACCTAATTTGAGTGGCATAAATACTCTTTTTCTAATTAGAATCAGGTATGCACATTGAAACTCTGCCCAATTTTTCGGTTAATTCTTTCCCACCTAAGAAAATCTCATTGTCTTGAGTGTCGGAGTGCGAACGTGGGAAACAATTCTCGCCTAATATTCTCATGTTGTTGTTGATCTTAGCAGGTCCAAAAACCCATCTCTTTGCTGATTTGTTGGAGATTCGGAGCTGATCCCTCAATTTAAGTCGACCAATTTCCAGCATCATCAAATATAATACATGTATATATATACACACTAATTATAGTAATATAAGAAGGTGTTTGGTAGGAGTATTAGGTTACATAGATATGAGCTAGGAGAGTTATTTTTCTGTTTGGCATGCAATATTAGCTCATTTGGGCCAACACAAGTTAATACCCGACCCTCCCAAGCCCGACACTATTCACATATAAAGTATCAATTCTCATATCGGTTTTGAGCTGTTATTAAGTAATATTGGCTTGTATTGAATTTCACACCTCCACTGTATATTTTTTTATACCATAGAATACCCTTTTCTTGAATTT
>JBBMKE010000009.1:7783220-7802624 GCA_037834125.1 Lippia alba | reverse complement strand
TGAGGAGAGTGTGTGTAACTTCCTCTATTTATAGTTTGAGGGTGAGGACTGTTTGGTAATATTAACCGTGTGGTCCTGATGAAATCGTGTTGCCCTAGACACGTGGCAGAACGTAAGGGTCCGATAGTGACATGCGTGCGTCACTCTCACCTTTTAAACGGTTATGCCAGACTGTTGTGTCAGCGGCAATTAAGGAATGACTTCCTGAGCGATGAGACACTCGTCTTCGTGGTTGAGCGTAGGGACGCTGGAAGATGGTCCCTTGAGAAAGGATGTCGGAGCATTGAACCATCGAGCACTAGGGGCTCGAGGGTTGGCTCACACAAGGGTGAGATTCTGTGGGGGGGTAACCCCTCTGGGGAGATTAGTTGCGAGGATCGAGGCTGGGCGGGAGCCGCGAGTTTCAACTTGTCCGATTGTTCCAATAAGGCTGTCGCTGGGTCATGAAGGGAATCTTCCACGATCATGCCACGTGGACAGTGGAGATGGCGAGCGTAATCTGGGTCCATCAATGACGATAATACAAAATAAACTATATTCTCTATCTCAATATTCTCTTTTCCCTCTCTCTAAGAAATCTGCAGGAATTTATTGAGAACGTCGAGTTTCTCTTTCTCTTAATCTCTAAGATTATTTTTCCTTTAGAGTTATTTTACCATTGTTGCGTCTAAATAAATCGAATTCCCTTATAAATAAGGTGATGCATTTTTTGAACGCATCAGTTATGAATTAATATTTGTATAAATTTAATAAATTTATAGTTAGTTATATTAATGTTTGTATGTATTTAATATTTGATTGTAGGCTACAACGTACAAGTAATAATTGATAATCATTACTAGGTAGGGCTCAATCATAGTCTCGTAGGTGGTTTACTATATGCTAGTTTATGACCCATTGGTTATTCCTCTCAAATTGTGACACTTCTTATTTTCTCTCTCTTCTTTACTTTTTATGTATTATCATTGTTTTTGTTTAGGTTTTTTTTCACTTTTTCTAGTTCGTTATATTATTATTTCTTATATAATAAATAATTCTATTTATTTTTCAATTATGATATGTATAAAATAAAAATTAATTATTTATATTATTTATTTTTCTAATAAAATGTTGTATATGGAGAATTAATTTTTTTTTGATACCTACAAATTAATTTTACTTTCAAAATATATTCATTTTATATTTTAACGACTCAAATTAGTTATATTTATTTTTTAAAATAATTAATAATATTTTGTAATGGAATAATACATTAAGCAAAAATAAATTTTATGTAATCTATCTATAATATGTTATAATAGTAGTGATTTCACAAGTTTGGAAAAAAAATTAAGCAATATATCATATTTAAAAAAAAAATACATATATACATAATTAAATTTTATTTATAAATATCATAGTTGAAAAATAAAATAGAATTATATATTTTATAAAAAATAATAATATAACCAAATAGAAAAAGTGAAAAAACACTAAACAAATCAATGCATAAAAAATTATAAAGAGAGAGGAATGACCTAATAGGTTATGAGTTATGACCTAGTATATAATAACACAACCATATCGTTCACATTTTCAAAAATTCTAGGGAAACACCAACACCACACTTGTTGTAAGCGGGAACGGCGAGAATTTGAAAACCCAGTCGATCTCCGACGATGAGCCGCACTCCGCCGCCCACCAACACCGCCGATCCTGTCGCTGTGAACATATCCGCCGCTATGCGCACCATTAACTCCTACCTCGCCTCGCAAAACCTCTCTCCGCTCAAGCACCCTTTACCTTCCGCTAATGACATCACGGATACCCTAAAGTTTCTACTCGAGCGCCTTGGATTAGCTTCGAACAAACTCGACGAAGATCTCGTTCACGTGTTGAAGTTTCTTAAATGCCCTTTGAAACTGAGCAAATCGGCGCTGATGGCCCCCGGCAAGCCCCATTCCTGGCCTATTTTGGTTCCGGTAATACACTGGCTTGTTCAGATTGCTAAGTATATGGATTTTTCTATGGATTCCTCGCTGAATTTTGAGAATGAAAAAATGTTTATGTACACGATAAATAGTTATATGCTATTCATTAGGGGAGATGATGAGGCAATGGATGAATTGGATTATACTTTTATTGCGGAGATGAGGGAACGGAGGGGGAAAGAGGAGGAGAACTTGAAGGCCTTGTATGAGAATGTGAAGGAACTGGAACTAAAATTGGAGGTTTTGAAAGGAGGGCCAAGAAAAATGGAGGTTTTGGAGCAGGAAAAGGATGTGTTGGAGAATGATGTGAGCAAGTTCCATATTATGATCCAACAGTTGGATGTGCGTTTGGTCGATGCGCGAAAAAAGCTTGAGGCGAAGGTGGAAGATAGGAAGAGGGTTTGTGAGGAGAATGAGGAGTTGAAAAAGAAAATTCAGGAACAAGGGATTAATTGGAGAGATGCCGAGAGGATGAAGCGGGAATTGCAGGCTGCCGAGAGGGATATTGAGGAGACGGGGGCTGCGAGAAATGGTTGGGAGGAGAAGACATGGGGACTCGATTCTGAGATTGGGCATAAGTTTAAGGAGCTTGAGTGTTTAGTGATGGAGTGCAACCAGGCTATCAGAAGGTTAAAGCTCGGCAATGGTTTTCAATATCAGTTGAATGCCAAGGGGTCGACATCATCTGAGGTATTGGGATCAGAATACAAATCAACCCTGAAGCCTGAACTTGCCTCTTTTGCTGAAGACATAGAAAGAAGCTCAATGGAGAAATTGGAAGAATTGATCTCTGTTGGACAAAAGTCTGGTGAAAATGCTGCAAAGCTTGAGGAGAAACGAAGTCGTATTGCTGTTCTTGAATCCAATATTGAGGAGGTAACCCCTGCAACTACTTTCGCCGTATATGCTCAATGATGCGTCTTAATGTTTTGAGGATCTATAATTGATCAAAAAAGTAGTTTTAGTTACGGAAAACAGACAGGGTCGATGATTTCATAGTTTTGCAGCTATCTTGTGTTTGTTTTACCTGGTCTACTGTAATGGCTTAATACTTTCATGCATTTTTGTCATAGATATCAGGAGCTCAGTATTATCTATATTCTGAGGTGCCAAATGCTTACTGAATTGTACTGGGCTTATTAGAGAAGTGGTTCCCTTCTAATATCTTACTGTATCTCCTTTCTTTCATGACATAGCCTCGGTGCTTGCTAACCGAAGATTCGTTACAATTATTATTCTTTGTGATGATTTTCCTGCACTGAAGCTTGTGTTTTCTGTGCATTATACAGTTGAATCAGAACAAGAGTGTTGCACTTGCACACCACCTTTACAAATAAAAAGCATCAAAATAACCTTCAATTGCTCCGATAATGTAGGTTGAAGCTCAGTTAAACCTAATCAGGAGAGGAACACACGAAGAATATGCATCTCGATGTGCAGCAGGGGCTCGAAAACTGGCAGAGGAAGTTGACATGGAAGCTCAAAACATGTCTATTATCGAAAAAGAAGCTGAAGAATTTCTGAAGGTAATGACTAATGCCCCATAATTCCATACATTCCCGTATCACTGTTAAATAATTATATGCGTTTCTTTTCATGCCATTGAGTTTTATCCATTGTGAGGTTAATTTGTTTTTGCATGCCTTCGCGGGTGAAGATGGCCAAGGCAGACTTGCAGGAAACCGTTACTCAAACTCAGAATCAACTGAAACTATGTGCTCAAAAACTCTTTGAGTCGATCAATTCCAGTTGCAATACACAAGGAATACATGGGGGAGGAACGACCTCTTAGAAACTGCGGGTGCCGTGGCAGATGCTTATAAAGGATATCATCCCTCGCTGGGACGAGTTCTGTTCTTGCCGTAGATTCAAGCAAGTTATCACAATTCTACTCAGTTTGTTCTGTTTTGGTTCTATACTATCGCACTTTCATCTTAGGTTTCTTAAGAAACTATATCTCAGTATTCAGCTATCCTTGATTTCCATGAGATGCTTATAATTTATGTTTGTTAATGGGTAAAGATGATATATAATAGGTGCACCTCACTGGGGTCTTTTCTTCAAGAAACAGAAAAACTCTATAAGCTCACAATTCACAAGTCACAACATATCCGAGTGGTCCTTGTGGAAGCAAATGTTGCGAGTTATGATGGACTGATACAAACATAATGATACAAATATGACACGACATGACACAAATACGATAATACAATTTTTTTTAAAAAAATTGGATCCGATATCAGACACAAGTATTCAACACAACGCTACATGACAAAATAATATTTTTAGAAATATGCACATCATAAGTTGCAATGTCAGCCTTGCATTAAATCTAAAAGGGTGAATAGCCAAACTTGAGCTATTTTTGTGGCATTTATCTAGGATTAAACGCAAAACACAATCTCCATACTTATCCTCCAAAACCTAATTTAGAATAGTAATAATAGTCTTAAGCCCGCTCCTATTACTTTGGAGCCGAACTCACACAATATCAGCTTTGAAGGTTTGCAATTATTATTGCAATATTAATTATATATTATTTATATGTAATGAATTATATATTAATTTTTCGGTTCATGCCAAGAGTCCTAGATCCGAACAAGGTTCAACTTAAAATGTGAGTGAATTCATGTCCGAGCAATTAGGGTCAACTTGAATTTGAAGTTGGTGTATCAAAATAACTCCTGTCCATTTAATTAGATCAACTTAAAGTGTATACGTTGACTTTACATGATAATTATGTTAAATAGTATATATTGTCTAATTTACTTTTAAGAACTAACTAAACAGGGACAATTGTCTAAATATTTTAAAATAATAAGTAATTTAGTAATCCACAGAGATTGTAATACGGCAAAAAATAAATAAATAGAAACGGTAATAAAAACATCGGTCAGGTTCAAAAGGAAATACCAGAAACAAACAAGGGGATTAAATGGTTATAACTTATTATCCAGGTGTGATATCGTAATATCACAACATTTGAGGGGAGAAAATGTGATTATACCCCTTTTCACATTATATGATTCATTCAATGAGCCATGTCGGGATGCACGTACACCATTTTAGTATCATAGTTAAGCACGTGTGAGTGCGGCGTAGTTCGTCACCACCATTGCCGACAGTCAAAAGCTCCAACAACAAAGAGACGGAAAAAGGAAATTTTCTATCAATGAGACGTTTAGGTTGAGAACAAGTAAGAAGAAAAACCATCTTGCGCGTGTGTAAAAAAAAAAAATCTTTAAATGCATAATTGCTTGCCGCGATGCCTAATCTCTCACCACCATCAACAAGTTACAGAATAACAAAGAAAATTTCTTCCCATTACGGGCAAAAGTAGTGATTGAAGAAAAAGGTGTGTTTGGGTGTGGATGAAGCATAAAGGATGTGGTTGGAGGAAAAACGCAAAAGACAAAATAAAAATTTCATAACCTTCGAGGTTTAGAAAAAATAAATTATAGGTGATTTAAAAAGTATATTGTTTTTATGGTAAAAAAAGGAACATTTTTCAAATTAGGGACATTAGGATAAAATTTGAAAATATTTGATTCTCTTTATTAATAGCCCATCTTATAAATGAGGCGTCTTATTTAATTCTTTTAATAGGTTTATTATATATAATATATTATAGAATTATAGTAGAAAAAAAATATAATATAAATATAGGGGTAGTATATAACAAAGATTTTATATTTTTAATTAAAATATTATGATTCGCGCTCGCCAATTCAAATTTTAGAAAGAAAGAGTTCGAGTTTTTCACGGTTCGACTCACAAGTTTCACTTTTTTGAACTCGAACCCAAACTTTTATTGATTCGATTTGTTAAGCATGTGAACATGTTCGTCTAATTTACATTTGTTGATGTACTGTCCCATGTCTTTCTCAGACACCCGCCAAATGAAATCTGATTCTTTTGTGGTGCTGCTGCTGCTCCGAGGGGTCCCGAGAAGAAATGAAGAAAATCAAATCCACGCGCATTATTGCCTCGATTTTGCTGCTATTTGCAAATCTTACAGTAAAATCTGCCATTGAAGAAGAAATTAACATCAAAAGGTCTGATTTTCCAGATGGGTTTCTCTTCGGAGCTGGAACTTCTGCTTATCAGGTGCGAGTTTTGATTCACTTCTATGTTTCTCCTCTTTTATAGGACTCTGTGGTCTTACAAAAACCTAGTTTTTTCGTCAGATCGTCGACCGACGATGTTATTATGTTGTTGTGTAGGTCGAAGGAGCAATTCTTGAAGATGGTAGGAGTTTAAGCAACTGGGATGTTTTCTGCCGGATTAAAGGTGTGAAGATAGTGATTAATTGATTATCAATTTATTTTTCCTAGATTTTATTGATCTAATGTTTTGGGATGTGTTTGAAATTCCAGGCAGCATAGCAGATGGGACAACTGCTGATATAGCAGAGGATCATTACAATCGTTACATGGTTTTAGCACTTCCTTTATATATATATATATATGTTTTTTGGTTGTGTGTTAAGATTAAAGATTGTTTTGAATAATGAAAATCTGTGTTGTTTTCAACCTTGTGCTGATATATAACAGGAAGACATTAAGATAATTCATTCACTTGGGTTGTCTGCTTACCGCTTTTCGATTTCATGGAGTAGAGTTCTTCCGAGTATGTTATTTCGAAATTTGGATTTATAATAACTTTTCTTGATTTGGCTTGTAATATGTTGTCGAATTTCTGCCGGATTGTGAATGTAGGAGGGCGATTAGGCGGGATTAACCAAGTTGCTATTAACTTCTACAACAAAATTATTGATAATCTCCTACTTAGTGGTAATGCAGAAATTAAAAATTGATCGTATTGATTATTCAATGCTTTAATCACCAGTTTGGTTTAGTTGATATGTGGAATGATTATCTCCATGACAGGTATTGAGCCTTTTGTTACAATTCACCACTTTGATTATCCTCTAGAATTCGATGGCAGATTTGGTGGTTGGCTTAGTCCTCTAATGCAGTAAGTAAATGTTTAGATTTTGTATGATGTATTATAATGCATAGTAATTGGATTATCAAATCTTAGCTATAACTATGTCACCTCCGCTATGACTATTTAAATCATTCAGATACCCCATTCTTGGTCTCTAATTACACGTACTCCCTCGTGACTTATTTCCAACTTAGAGCTATCCCCTCTGTTGATTGTTATATATACTTTACTGTTCTACAAATTTTAATTTTTTTTTTTAGTTTTGGTTGTATTTCAACGATCAGAAGGTCGGATCTGTAAATTTGAAACTAAAGAAAAAGTTTAAATAATTAGACGTAGTTATGCTGGAAATCTAGTTTTCCTAGAATAATAGTACCGACATATTATAGTCATTTTGTATGAGAATCTTTTTATTTATTTATTTTTATTGATTGATCGGTTTAACAGGGAAGAATTTGTCCATTTTGCTGAAACATGTTTTCAACACTTTTCTGATCGAGTTAAGTATTGGACCACGATCAACGAGCCCAACTTATTTTCAGAACTGGCCTATGAAAGGGCAATATTCCCACCTGCACGATGTTCGCCTCCTTTTGGTAATTGTGCAAATGGAAATTCAGATATTGAGCCTTTGATTGTTGTGCATAATATGTTATTGGCTCATGCTAAAGCTGCTAAACTGTATAGGGAACAGTTTAAGGCAAGCATCGTAACACATTTATTTTTAATTATTTAGTTGATTTATTTTTGCTTACAAAGTGATCTCATTGTTGCAGGCTAAACTAGATGGTGTGATTAGCATCACTGCATGGTCATTTATGTACATGCCATTGACAGATAGTGAGGAGGATAAAGAAGCTGTAAATCGAGCCTTAGCTTTTAATGTTGCCTGGTACGTAATTGTTACCAAAAAACAATTGTCGAAAAAACCTTTTGAATAGTCAACCGTGCATCATTGGTATATTTTTGTTGTATAACAATTGATTCCTATACAAATTTTACCTGAATTCAGTATATATATGAGAAATCATGCTATTTTAAAATATTTTGTTGAAAACAGAGTTAACTGCACCCAATACCCTGCGTTACAGGTAGGAGCATAAAACAATTTGATATATATATATATATATATATATATATAATACAAATACCGTAGAAAATGCATGTAATTCTTTGAAGGTCAACATGCATGACATAACAGGTTCTTTTATAGAAATTTAAAATTTCACAGGTTATTTGTCGGATTCTCTTATGCATCATTTGATCTTATGCTCATTAAATATAAAACAGAGGATTGGTGCATTTAGCACTTCAAAATAGCATTTTAGACGTATAATGATTTATTTTTCTGGTCAATGAGATAGGGTGTTAGATCCGCTCATATTCGGAGATTACCCTCCGGAAATGAAGAGTTATCACGGAAGCGAATTACCTAAGTTTTCTTCAGAGGAAAAAAGTCTTTTAAAGGATAGCATAGACTTTATTGGGATAAACCATTACAGCACATTCTATGCAAAGGATTGTATCCATTCTAGTTGTGATCAAGATGGTAACCGTGCAATAAGGGGATTTGTTTACACTACTCCAGAGCGCAATGGCGTTTTAATTGGTGAACCGGTAAGAAATCATGATGTTTTTTCTTTGAAATAATACTAAGAATGTCCACCTCATCAGAAAGTTTAAGCTGTACGTTATAGACGAAATACACTAAATATTTAGTATTTTGATTAAATTACAGCTACTCCCCTTGAGGTTAGGTGTAATTGCAAAACCTATGCTTTTTGCTTGATTAATAATAATTCTAATTACAAAGCCTATGCTTTTTGCTTGATTAATTACCATTACACCCCTTTAATTGTATTTTTGGACCAAAACTGAATATCTTGTTTGTGCAACTTGCAGACAGGAAAGGTTCGGTTGTTTGTTGTTCCGAGTGGCATGGAAGGCATTGTCAGCTATATGAAGGAGAGATATCACAACAAGCCAATGTTTGTGACTGAAAATGGTAATTCTTTCTAGTAAAAAATTTACTCTCTTAGTAGAATCACAACAACCACTTTTAATCACCAGATCTAATAAAAAATGAAATAATCAACCGTTGGGGTAACTGTAAGTTTGAAATAGGTACAAGGGAGGTATTTACAATTTAAAAGACATGACGGTGTATTCTTGTAATTGTAATAGAGAGATAAGGGAGGGTGGTGTGATTATTGCTTGCTCTTAATACTATGATTAATCAAGTGATAAGAGAGAGTGATTGAAGAACTCTAGAAAATCATTAAGAAAATCTCATCTGTAAATACAAGTGCAGCTACTACATATACAAAAACAAGATAGGTAGGTAGGATATTTAACAAGATCTTTAAATCATAAATTATTTTAACTAGCTATTAATGCAGATAATAACTGGAACTGTACAAATTATTTTGTATGTGGTTTTATCATGACTCAAATATAGGCTGAATTTATTCTTCAATTCCAGGGTATTCATCTCCAGTCAACGAATATGACGATTACCGGCATGATGTGAAGAGAATTCATTTTCATAAGTCATATCTTGCATATCTTGCTCGAGCTATAAGGTACCTAAACCTATTTCCCTACTTTATTCGAAATGCTAAAACAATTAGGAATAATTACACTGAGATTCAGTCCAATTACACAAAGTTCCTTGAGGTTTGATAAATTACAAAAACTTCCACTGTCAAAGAATTTTCATTAATAGACTTGAAAGTGTTAGTTATGCAGTATTATCTTTTTGGAAGCTAATCTCAACCATACCTTTTAGTTGTAATCATAACTAAAAAGTATCGTAGAGATTACGTCCAAAAAAAAAATAATATTGCATAACTAACGCTTCCTTTATAGCTGATCAATATCTGAATTTAAATCCACAAACATAATAGCATGCGCTGGCGCTAGGTCTATCACTCTATCTTAGTGTAAGGTAGGGGAAATATTTGTGATTTCTCAAACGTCACGGATATTTCTTGGAATTACATCAAAATTAGGAAATTTAACATATAATAATAATTTTCGATCAAATTTTGCAGGAATGGTGCTGACGTTCGCGGGTATTTCGTATGGAGCTTGATGGATAATTTTGAATGGTCAGATGGATTTAGTACCAAATTCGGATTGTATCATACTGATCCTTTAACATTAAACAGGGTTCCAAAATTGTCAGCAAGTTGGTATAGAGATTTCTTGAGCAATTATAGCTCTTCTGATGCTGATATATTATCTAATACAATTTTGCTTAATAAGAGAATTTTATCAGGTTTCCATCTTCAATCTGAGTGATCAATTGTGTACAATATCGACTTCTATTAGTGCTAATTATATGTCATTTAATTGTTCATTGAAGTATTATTATGATCGTTACCTAATTCCATTTTGGAGAAGAGGCCTCAGTTAAGTGTTAAGTTATGGTTATTAAAACCTTTTCATTGTTATATTAAGAATAAAGGGAAATTACATTTGGGTCCATGTAATTAGGTGTATTTGTACATGGATCCTTCTTGATTTTAGCAATTACCATTTCATCTGATTGTCGCACCACCGCCCCACTCATTTTCTCAGATCTACAGTTCTACACCTTCTCTTTCTTTCCTTTTTTTTTTTTAAATATCCAGATCTAGAACCAAACCTTCGAGTCTAACGCAAATCAAACTCGAACCCAGAATTTGTAGATTCGTTAGGCTCGAGTTCGAGTTCGGATTAGAGAAAATTCTTTCGAACTCGAACTCGAACCCTAAAAAAACACTAAGGTTCGGCTCGGCTCGATTCGTTTACATCCCTACCTTGGACTAGGCAGATAGCTAGAAAAGACACACAACGGTTGATTTTCTAAGCACCATGATCAAAAGCATTTTGGTTAGGAGCAAAGTGAGTTATCCAGTAATATGTCGTAGGTTTGATGAAGGATTGCGGGATTGGCCTCATGAGTTGGATATCGGGCCAAGACTTGTGCATGTGTTGTGCAAGGCTTGTGCACAAGACTTGGTGCCTTGCGGGAAATGAAGGCAGATTGCTGCTAAGATAGGCAAATGATGGCTCAGTGATGCGGAAAAAATCAGCTAAGTGCGGGATGGTGCACACATGGTTGCCTAAGGTGTGGATTTTTGTGGTCCCTTACAAGAAAAATTGAGCTCAAGACAGATTGATGCAGGCAAGTGTGTGCACCGGACTAGTACTGCGGGCAGCGTGCAAGTGCTGCATGCGCCTGGCGCATTTACGCGCGCACAAGGGCTAGAACTGTGTGGCCAGGCTAGGCAGCTGGTGCGCGCACACGCGGACAAAGCTAAAAATCTAGGCGGGAACGGTTATGTAGGAAGTAGTTATGCCTTTGGGCACCAAAAATATTCAAATCTAAAGCTAAGCAAAGCTGGGGCGGATTGTGGGTGAACAACCGCCCTAAAAAGTGCTGCCAGATTTGAGAATAACCGCCGGGGCAGGTGTCAAGCTCTTAGCTAGTTGGTTTGTCTAAGCTGGTTGGGTTGTAAACCAACATATAAATGTTAGGACTCAAACTTGCACATTTTGGTTGAGAGAATCCTGTGTGCAAGGTAAGTCTATCCTTGTATTATTGTGCGGAAATCAATATAAGGTTGGGAAGGGGCGGGACTTTCCCGTAAAGAGTGTTGGGAAAATCCAAGGGAAATACGAGTGAACTTATGAGATTAGGAAGGGCCGAGGGATTTGAGAGAAATCCTGCCGCACGGAAGGATTGTTCGGAAATACGAAACAGAAACATAATGAAAATTTAAAATTTCTCCCAACTAAGATAGAATTGAAACTCGTAATTCATATTCCCAAATTCGTAGGGGTCAATAGCTTACTCAGATAGGGTCTTTCTTGACACGTTTTAGCCGCCCAAGAACGCTCTTCACGCGGCTTATCCCCAAGAACTTCTTTTGTATTTTTCAAGACTTCACGATAGTAGCCCTCTAGAGATTTAGTCCACCAACCGCGACCACGCTCCAAATAGGGAGGGTGATAGTTCTATATTCGGTGTTTAGACTTTAAGGGTTAGTGTATAATTATGGAGAAGGAGAATTATGCTATCGATCATCAAGGGGTTCGAACTCCTTGTATTTATAGGATATGGGGTTCGAACACCTTTACCTATTAGGCAAAGTATTTGCTAACCCCACTAGCTCTTGTTTCTTGCTTGGAAAGAAAGCTTTCCAACTTTGACCAAAACTCTCAAGTTTTGACCAACTTGTTGGGCAAGGAACTTTATCTAACTAATTTAGATATTTATTTATTCCTAATAAATAATTAGAAGACTAATAATTAATTAATTAATTAATTAATTAATTAATTTATAATTAATTATTTATTAGACTTTATTTCTTCAAATTAGAACTTTAATATTAATTCATAATTAAATTAAAGTCCATTAAATAATTAATCAACATTAATTATTTCTTTATTTATACACACTTGTGGACCCGATCTGTAACACCTTGACTTTTCGGCCGTACAGGTATGACGTATGTGTTTACCAATGTGCGCGAATTAATTTGTTCATAAATGCATTTTGTATTTTATTTTATTTATTTAATTGCTATAATGTGAAATAATTGGAATTCCTTGAATATTTGGACTTATGTGATTACTTGAACTTCATGCCCTTAAGTGAATTAATTGCTCTTTGTGCGTATTTGATCCGATTTCTGTTTTTCGTGAAACTTGAATATGTTTGAGATTTATGTGTTATGTATATGTTAATGTGCTCGTTTCATGTTTTTGGTTTTATATGATGTGGTATTGCATTTCATTTCATTAACGTGACCAAAATGGAGGCTAACGAGCAATTAGCGTGCCTTTTGGTCCGGTCGACATATCTTGAGCTCGAGAATTCGAATTCAAATTCGAATTCCGTCACCTCCGTTGAGCTCAAATCGGTGATTTGAACTCAATGGGACTAACCTCATATTTTTCTAAAATCATTAAGACCTCCGAATTACGACCGAAACGAGCCCCTTATGCTTAAATGACAACAAATAAACCAAAAAGGACCCGTGTACCTACTATACACACCTAGTACCCTACACCCCATACCTAACCCACTTGATCTACCTCTCTCTCCCCTCCATCAGCTATCCCACTGACCCACACCCCCTCTCCCTCACCAAAATCATTTCATTTCAAGCAAAAGAGAAGAGGAAGAAAGCTCTCAACCCCCACCTCTATTATTACACCCTTGAAGCTCAAGACCCTCATTTTTCTTGCATACCTCTTCAAGGTAATTACATATTTGAATTCCTTATGTTCTTGTGCATCTTATATGGTAAATATTGCATGAATTCTCCATGGATTAAGCATGATTGAAAATTGGGGAAAATATGAGGGTTTTGGGGAAATTGGGAATTCTTGCATCTCCATGAACCTTGATGGGATTTTCTTACTTCCTTGATGTTTCTTGAAGTGTATTTGTGATTATTTGGACCTATATCACTTGGTAGTTGAGAAATAAATAAGTTGCCATTAATTTATATTTATGAAAATTGGGAGAAAGTTGATGAATTGGTAACATAACACATGTATTGTTTGTGGTTAAGTTTTCATGCATGCTAGGAGTTGTTTTTATGATTTTTTGTGGTATGGACTTGTCTTGATCTTGAGCTTTGATGTTGTTGGTTGTTGCCCCTGCGTTATGCCCTGTTCTGCTGCGTCTTTGTTGCTGAAAATTGGTGGTCGTGGCTGCGACCGAAATCAGTGTAAATTTGGTAGCGGCCGCGACCTAGTTCAAATTTTAGCATGCATAACTGGTCGGCCCGCGACAAGAATTAGTTCATTTTTGGTCGCCGCCACGACCTCATTTCGGCCTACTTTCGACTTTTGTAAAAATTGCATGAAAATTAGCATAAAATAGGGGTAGCGGCCGCTACCATTTTATGAAGGAAATGGATGCCGCGACCCTCTCATATGCATGCATGAAATTCAACTTTTTCAACTTGTTTTGCATGGTTTCTTCAGCTCGTTTTTGGTTTATACACTTCATTAACATGTTATATAAGACCATATAATGTGTATTATGACTTTTCCATGATTTTTGATTGAATATTTTCCAAGTTTGGAACGAACGTGCCTTAAATGCTCCAAATGGGCATGAATGATTTGTTAATGATCTTGTGAACCTTAAATGAGTACCTTATCTTTCTTTTATGATTTATATGCCTTGTATACATGATGAACTATACGAGATGTGCCTTATTTGAAATTTATGGACTAGAATGACAAGAAATATGAACGATGTGCACTTAAATGGATTCGAACGCATGATTTATGGATAAAATATTTGAGTATGAGCCTTTATGGGCATTTATTGTGCACATGAACATTCTCATGACATGATATTATTTCTTACGCATCTCATGTCATACTCATGGCATTGCCGAGCGTCAATTGTGGCCATTTTGAGTCTCACGTATTTTTCTTGCACAGATTCGGGTCCAGTGGAGACAAGTTCGTTTTGGAAGCTTGCTTCTCTTGTGTTTTAAACTTTAAAGATGGGTTTTTCTTCTAATAGGTAAAACGACCCTAATACGCCCTTATGTGAAATGGTTTTGAATCCAAAATGATATATGTATATAGAGTCGTTTTCTATCGAGTAAATGATTGCCAACGTAAAGTCTTTTGTTATTTGTTTTGGCGAGGAATGTAATGAATGGAAGCACTGAATGGGGGCCCAGGGCTAAGTGTGAGTGGCTAATCGAGGAGGCAAGGGCCGACGGGGATCCCTCACACTAGTCCTACCAATTAGCGATGCAATCCTGAACTCGTTGGAGGTAGCGAGGGATGGGGTTGTCGACGCCTTTAGGGGATTCATGTACCCTTTTAGGTCATAGAAGAAGATGGTTCAGGCTGATCACCCGGCCATCAACCGGAGAAGAAGGAACGTGCGGGAAGGCCGGTCCACGGATTGCCCAAACGTATTGAATTGTATGATTGTTCATAGAAAGAATGAACGAACGCATGAATGAAAGAAAGAATGAAAAAATGAATGTAATAAAAAAATAAATGATAATGAATGAATGTTAATGATAGTACACGAGGTGGCGAAAGGAGAATTATGCACGCCCCCTTGCCGGGCTTTTAAGGACCGAATGTTAATGAAAGAATGAAAGATATAATCCCTTGCGTTGATTTCTTAACCCACTTGGGAAAATTGATTCTAAAACCTCACTTGGGATTATATTATGCATGTGAATGTTTATTTACCGTTTTCTATATATAATTTTGTAAGCCCTGTTTTTATACCCACCAGTCTCCTATAGACTGAACCCGGTTTTATCTCAGTTGTGTTGTGCAGGTTGTTCTTTTGGAATGCTAGGCGGGAGTTCGTGTCTTGTCGAGTCTTGTTTTAAGTTAACACTTGTGTGCACACACTCATATTTATTTAGGTATTTATTTCCGACGCATTTTAATTATGTACTTGAGGTTGTGAAGGCTGTGTCTTATTGTATTGAATTGTATAGAGCCGTGGCTCAAGTTATTCTATGATATGAATGTTCATGCTTCCGCATTTTATGTTTCAAGTATGCTCTGACGCATGTGATTATCTGGTTTAAGGGTTAGTCCCGCCTATCCTAGTGAGTGTGTTGTGTCCCGTTCACCTTGCCTTCGGATTCGGGCTTGGATTTCCATTTCATGACCGGATCTGGGTCTTAGTGCGGGGGATATGACGTCACGCGCCGGGCGTTACAAAAGAGGCCGGCACAACAAGCTCTACCACCGGCTAAGCCATAATACAAGCAATATAAGCCCGCGGGATAGCAACAACAGCAACAGGCTCCACCCTTAGTTTTATCGGCTCCCCCTTTAGTTTTATCAGCTCTCCCTCCCGTACAATGACGGTATTGTAAAGGCAACCATCTGATCGAGAACTGTTTCAAGGCTCCACAAGAAATGTTACGGATGTGGGGCGACAGACAATATGATGAGTCAGTGCCCGAAGAACAAGAGGCCAGGACAAGCTGCGGGGAATCAGAGGCCCATAATTCAAGCACGGGCTTACGCTCTTGGAGCTGAGGAGGAAGAAGTTTCTGAAATGGACCCGAATGCCGTGATCGAAGGTACTGTTAGCATTCATGGCATATCATTTCATGCACTTTTTGATCCCGGGGCATCGCATTCCTTTATTTCTCGGGATCTTGCCTGTTCTTTATGCTTGCCTATCTCCTTATCTGCGTATAATTTTGTGGTGAGTTCCCCTCTTGGGGGTTGTTTTGTTACCTGTCGAGTGTATCGGGAGTTTCCGGTGAGATTTGAGGGCCGTAATTTCTTGGCCAACCTTGTGGAGATGCCGATGCAGAGGTTTGGTGTAATTCCGGGCATGGATTGGCTGTTTGAGCACCGGCAGTAATGGACTGTCGTGAGAAGAAAGTCCTTTTGGGTTCTATGGTATTTACAGGTGAAAGGTTGAAGTCGAGCCCGTTTATATCGTTTGTTGAGGCTAGTAATTTGGTCTGGGACGGTGCAACAGGTTTTGTGGCCTATCTTTTGAACAAACTGAAGGATCAGGCCAAACTTGATGAGACGGAGGTCGTGAAGGAGTTCGTTGATGTGTTCCCTGAGAATTTAGGCACTTTACCGTCTGATAAGGATATCGAGTTCGTTATAGACCTTATCCCGGAGCAGAGCCATTCTCGAAGACTCCATATAGAATGGCTCATGCTGAACTTAAGGAGTTGAAGTCGCAGCTTGATGAACTTCTAGCTTGTGGGTACATCCGTCCGAGCATTTCTCCGTGGGGTGCTCCGGTCTTGTTTGTAAAGAAGAAAGATGGATCGTTACGGATGTGTATAGACTACCGCGAATTGAACAGGATGACCGTGAAGAACAAATACCCTTTGCCTCAAATCAAGGAGTTGTTTGATCTGCTCCAAGGTTCCAGGGTTTACTCCAAGTTAGAATTGAGGCAGGGTTACTATCAGTTGCGTATCCGGGAAGAAGATATACCGAAGACCGGGTTCAATACTCAGTATGGGCATTTCGAGTTCGTTGTGATGCCTTTTGGGTTAACGAATGCCCCAACTGTGTTTATGGACATGACGCACCAGGTGTCCAGGCCATATTCGGACAAGTTCGTGGTAATCTTTATAGACGACATCCTGGTAGATTCGAGGTTCGTTGAAGAGCACGCACAACACCTGAGAATCGTCTTGGAAACTCTTAGAGAGCACAAGCTATATGCCAAGTTCAGCAAGTGTGAGTTCTGGATCGACAGAGTCGTATTCCTGGGCCATATCATTTCAGGCAACGAAATCGAAGTTGATCCATCCAAGATTGAAACTGTACTTCTTTGGGAAAGGCCAAGGAACGCATCAGAGATTCGAAGTTACCTTGGATTAGCGGGGTATTATCGCAGGTTTGTCAAGGACTTCTCTAAGATTGCCACCCCATTGACCGAGTTAACTAAGAAAGATGTGTCTTTCGGGTGGGATGATAAATGTGAAGCCAGTTTTCAGACTTTGAAGGTCAGGTTGACGTCGGCGCCAGTTCGTACACTACCCGAGGGTACTGAAGGGTATCCGATTTATATGGATGCTTTAAAGAAAGGACTCGGGTGTGTTTTGATGCAGAATGATAGAGTGGTAGCTTATGCTTCAAGAAAACTGAAAGAGCATGAGAAGAATTACCCTACCCATAACTTAGAGTTAGCCGCCGTTGTGTTCGCGTTGGTGAAATGGCGACACTATCTCTACGGCACAACTTTTGAGGTCTTTACCGATCACCAAAGCCTCAAGTACCTTTTTTCGCAGAAGGATTTGAACGTGAGACAGAGGCGTTGGGTGGAGTTACTAGAGGATTACGATTGTAAGATCCAGTACCACCTGGGTAAAGCGAACGTGGTCGCCGATGCTTTGAGTAGAAAGACTAGTGTGAGCAGTTTGGAAGTTGGGACTTCTAGTTCGGGTTTGAGTGCAGAATCGGATCTACTTTGGATGGGAACTTGGCTAGCCAATCTTACAGTGGTGCCAAATTTGAAGAGACAGTTGTTGGAAGCTCAAAATACAGATCCAGAGATTCAGAGGTTGGTTGTTCGTGCAAAAGGCAATCCGAGATCGAGACTTAAGTTGGATGTACCGGTTTGTTGAGGTTTAATGCGAGAATATGTGTCCCAGAAGAACTCAAGAGGATCATACTTGAGGAGGCACATCGCTCGGGATATTCTATTCAACCGGTAGGTACTAAGATGTACAGGGATTTAAGAGACAAATTTTGGTGGAGTGGCATGAAGAGGGACGTCGCAAACTTTGTAAAGCAGTGTCTAACGTGCCAGAGAGTTAAGTCAGAGCTTCCGAAACCAGGAGGAACCCTCCAACCACTTTCGATACCCGAGTGGAAATGGCAGCAAGTGACAATGGATTTCGTGTCCTGGCTGCCAAGAGTTAAAGGAGGATACGACAGAATTTGGGTGATTATTGATTGGTTTACCAAGTCTGCTCATTTTCTCAAGGTCAGAATGTCTGACAAAGTGCCTAAGCTTGCCGAGTTATATCTTCGGGAGATTGTAAGGTTGCATGAAGTTCCGGTGAGCATAGTTTCGGACAGGGATCCACGGTTTACTTCAATTTTCTGGCAGAGTCTTCAGAAGCTGTTAGATACCAAGCTTTAATTCAACACCACCTTTCATCCTCAAACAGGCGGACAATCAGAGAGGTTGATTTACTACTTGGAAGATCTTCTAAGGGCGTGTGCATTGGATTTCGGAGATAAGTGGGACGAGCACCTACCGCTGATAGATTTTTCCTACAACAATAACTACCAGGCTTCGATTAAGATGGCTCCCTACGAGGCTCTCTATGGCAGGAAGTGTAGATCGCCGCTGTTTTGGGATATAGAGGATTGGAAATGGACCGATGAAGAGAAGTTAGAATGAGCTGAGCCTAAGGAAACGTTCGAGGATATCATTGATGAAATCAACAAAATTCAGCAAAGAATGAAGGCTGCTCAGTTTCAACAGAAGAGTTATGCCGATAAATGAAGGAGGCCGTTAGAGTTTGAAGTCGGAGACAAGGTTTTCCTCAAAGCGTCTCTAAGGAAGGGCTTCTCTCGAATTGGAAGAGGCGGGAAACTCAAACCGCGATTCCTACGCCCCTTTGAGATCCTAGAAAGGATAGGAGAAACGGCATATAGGTTGGATTTGCCGCCCAGTTTAACCGGGATTCACAATGTATTCCATTTCTCGCAACTTCGCAAGTATTATCTTGATGAGGCATGTAACACCCCGGATTTTTGGGGCCTAGAAGAAATGGGATTAGGAGAACATATTCACAACCATAACCCATCATACATTTCATTTTATATGAACTACGTGATTCTATGCCTTGATTGTGAAGCATTATTCTCATATCACTATTCATTCACCGAGCCTAAACCTTCACACAATCCTCTTGGAACCTTAAGAAGTTAGATCTCACAATTTTCAGATTCATATCCTAGCTTTTATCATCCTAAAATAACCTTT
>JBBMKE010000009.1:7766814-7783120 GCA_037834125.1 Lippia alba | reverse complement strand
GTAATATTGGCTTGTATTGAATTTCACACCTCCACTGTATATTTTTTTATACCATAGAATACCCTTTTCTTGAATTTTACTAATCGATGCTTCACCACTACACTGTGCGGAGGTAAGGGTTTGTGAAGTTAGGGCAAATCGTTTCACCAAGCACGAGGCGGAAGAGAAGAAAGTTTGGGTATGCTTCCTTAATGTACACATACAATTATTGTTTTCTTGTTGTTCATTTTGGAGAACTAATAATTGGTATGTAAATTGAAGTCTTTATCTTGGGAGCTTGAAGCTGCGTTGAAGAATCGGACCAGGTAATATCGTGACATTTTTCCAGCTTTTGTTGGTAAATTGAAGTCTCTGCCATGTTCGTTGTTAGTTCTTGTTGTGTGGATTGTTGTATTATATGTATAAGACTGCCATTTTTTTCCAAATGTTGTTCTGAATGTGAGCTCTGCGCAACATAGAATTGACTTAATCTGTGCTTAATTGTTGTGTGGTTTACGAGATGTTTATTTTGTATCTTTTTGCAAGGATTCACACTATTTCTGCAAACCTGAATTATGGAGATTATGTTAATTCGAATTTGTTCAGGCAACTTGAATTTCAGCAAATGGGCCAAAATCTAATCTTGATAAGAAGACAGGAGAAAATAAAAAATTATTAGCTTTCATGTAATGTCTAGCGACGAGGCTGCTATGCCTGATGGTACATATGGTTTTGTTGATAATGCAGCATTGGAAAAGTTGAAGAATTGCGATATTTACAAGGGAATGTGGGCCAGAGACGAGAGTTATCCACTTTACAGATCGGGGTCTTGTCCATATGTTGATGAGGCTTTTGATTGTCAAATGAATGGAAGGCCAGATTCTGATAATCTTAATTGGAGATGGAAACTAGATGAATGTGATTTGTCAGGTTCATTATCAGATTTGTAGATATATTTGGTCATTACTTGTTCATTGAAGTTTTCATATTTGGTAATGTAGAGGAGTTGCCACTGGTATTTAGTTTACTTGAATTTTGATTTGGTGAGTTTGTTGTACTACCTTTAGTAGCATTTTCTAGGAGGTAGTCAGAGGAGGAGCTATACATGTTTAATTATAGGACTCATGTTGAATTTTTCCAATTACTAGCTAAATGGTGAAGCTTTGGAGCTTAGACTAGATATTTGAGTCATATCTGAATTATAGTTAGAGAACTGAGAATCAATATGAGTGGAGAATAAGCAAAAATGAGAGGATGACCTCGTCGAATTCAGCAGGTGTGTCTCTGGTGGGAGAGAAGATCAGGGATATAGTAGATTGAGTATAGTATCAGAGTCTTGTTTGATATTAATTGTCGTTGATATATAAACGGACTTCGATATGTATTCTTGTTAAGAGGGCTAAATTATGTTATTTGGTGACTATATTGATGACCTGATCAATATGCATGACAGACGTCCTCGATTTTCGTTTTGGAGCTTTCTCATATTTTTGATGCTCAAGGGTCAAACAACTACGTTTCAGTTCTTTTTTGCCACGTGTTGAATCTATGCCATTTTCTTGTGTAGGTTTAATGCAACAGACTTTTTGGTGAGACTGAAAGGAAAGAGGATAATGCTGGTAGGGGACTCTATGAACCGTAACCAGTTTGAATCTCTCATCTGTCTTCTGCGTCAAGGTTTAACTAATAAGACTAAAATATACGAAGTCCACGGTTACAAAATAACAAAAGGAAGATGATTCTACATTTTCAAATTTGAGGTAACTAAAAAGTGGGATTTTTAGGTAATGCATCAAGCATTAAGACGTATATCAATTATGTTATGGTTGGTTGAACTACTTGTGCAGGATTACAACTGTACAATGGAGTTTATCAGATTACATTTTCTTGTTAGGGAAGGTGTCCATATCAACGGACAAGGAAACTCGAATCCAAGTTTATCAATAGATCGTATTGACAAGAGTGCTGCTCGTTGGCAAAGAGCTGATATTCTCGTGTTTAATACTGGGCACTAGTGGACGCACATGAAGACTTCTAGAGGGTGCGTCCGTACATTTGCTTTTTATTCCTTTTACTTGTAATTTGTTTGTAATTTCTTAATGCTCTCTCAAACCAGATACTCTTTGCATGCACAAAAACCTACAATAAAGAAGGGGACTATATCTATCCTTGCTTTGATGCTATGGAAGCTTATAGGAGAGCTATGAAGACTTGGGCTAAGTGGATCAAGAATAATATTGAATGAAATAAGTTGGTGTTTTACCGTAGCTACTCGTCTGCTCATTTAAGATATTATTTTTCCTAATCAGATTGGTGGGGGCATTTACCGTGGAGATCCTTTTGAAGTATTCGAAGAAGGTTTACCGTTGGGGATGTACTTGATCTTCGATGCAATGGTTTTCGCAATTCTGTGTTGTATAAATTATGGTTTGTTGTAATCATAATTAGTTTAAAGGGAAGCATTACAGGAATGATAATAAAATTGTTCATATTGTTGCTTTCAATAAGAGTTTGGTGGATGGGATTACAATGCACATTTATGAGAGTCCTTATAGAAATTTTAGCTGTTGCTGCCCTTTTAGTTATTTGGCCTTTATTAAGGTCTGCAAAGGAATGTTGTTATTGCTTCTTCTGATGTATTTTACGAATTTTCCTTTATAGTCGGTTGGCTTTCGTTATAAATGAGTGGGTGGTCCTCGTTAATAACCCCATCGGATAGCTTTCCTGATTTTATATTAAAAAAAAGTTTGTAATAAATAAATATTTTTAGTTTGTTTTTTATGTCATCGTTGTTGTATTTTATTTTTATATTGGATAAGCTATTATTACATATGAAGAGTTAGCAAATATGATGAAGGATAGAAAGTGCATGAGGGTAAAATTGGAAATTAAATTTTAATCGAACTTAATTTGTCATACCAAACATTAAATTATGAAAGTAGAATTAAGGATATTAATGACAATCTCCAATACCAAATGCTTTATTAATTTTTTCAATACAACTTAATATCACTTAAAAATCCCGAATAAAATTAAGTTAAATTACGTCAAAGTACGTACCAAATGCCTCTAATTCTATTGATTACGATATATAATCAATATACATTAATTAAAATTTATATAATTAATATATACGATAAAAATATTATATATATGAATTAATATATAGGAAGATGAGGAAGAGCCTAATGAGTAAGTTGTTGATCATCAAATTTTATTATCACGTGAGTTGAGGTCACTTGAAGAGTTGAATTGTCGCGGAAAAGGAAAAGAACATGTAGTTGATGAGGAAGACGAGGAAGAGCCTAATGAGGAAGAGACTATAATTACTTTAACTTTTGATGCCGCAGAAACCAGCCGGGCTGGTGAGTGTCGAAGGCCCATGCCCAAGGTTGAGGGTGACGTGCCAGATTCTGATGATCGGAGTGGACAGTCTCTAGAAGGTCCAATCCCCCTTGAAAGAGAGCCAGGTGATTGGTACTTTTTTTCCGTACCAGTACCAGAGTGCATTAGAAATGTGTTATACGATCTTGGGGTAAGTATACGCCATCAAGAGAATAAATCCCAGGTAGGGCCATTTAAGATTATCAAGAACCCAAGAGTGATGAGTGGATCATGTTGGTTGAGGTTTGATCAATACATATGCCCTTTTATACACTTGTGGTTGGGAGAAACATGAGTGTAGCATTTAAACACTTTTGGAATTGCGACGGAGGCCCGGGAGGAGAAAATAACAATGCAGTGTGGTAGTCCACTTTCTACAGGTTGAATACACAACCCCGACAATGTCCAAGATGTTCAAGAATGTTTTATATGCATCCGAATGAGATGCGTAGCCATGTGGCTATGTACCCTGGGAGAGTCAACAATACTCAACAGCAACCTCCAAAGCCGAAGCCCAAATTATTTCGAAAATGGTGGTAGTCTGCAACTCTGGTGATAGGATATTGTACTCCATACAACACATGTCTATGTTTGCATTTCATTTTTTGATGTGCAATATATGTGTGTAATCGACAATTTGAAGAAAATACTATTCATGTAAATTTCGACCAAAAAAAATAATAGACACTATCATATATATTAGGAGCAATTAATAAAGAGGACCAAATATGTTACAAATTTATCCTAAACCCCCTAGTTTGAAAAATATTTTAGATCACCAATACCTAACATATTTTTCCTAAACTCTCGCAGGCCTTGAAAATTTTGTTTTGCTCTTATGTTTTTATTCTAACAACTCCATCGATTCATACAATCTATTGATTTCATCAATTCTAACTAAGCTAAAGTTGTCTCCGTCTTTGCCTCCGCCGCAGCTGCCTCCTCCCGTTACAAAACCCTGTCTCATAGTATCAACAATTGTTAATCTTGTTGGTTTGGTTCGATGTCTAAAGAGGATATATTGTGTTTAATACAAAATCTAAAAAACCCACTCTCTGGAGGTGGATTCCGTTGCCGAGGTTTCTGGTTCGATATGGTGTAGCATTTATTTTGAAGGCTATTTTTATATCTTTCAACTTCAGGAGACCGATACTCTTGAAAAGCTTTATTCGGAGATTCAACTTTAACTCTCATTCATATGTGGTGCAGTGCCAGACTGCCCATACGGAAGATGAATCATGGATTAGTTTGAAGAAAAATAAAGATATTGAGAGCATGGTCTCAATGTATCGGCTAACAAAATAGCACATTGCAAATTTGAGAGCAATTCAGCCCCTTCAAGTTCATCTTTGAGAAAATAGTCTAGTTTAATTGCTCTTCTTTTTTATTGTGTTCGTTATTTGTTTATGATTCGTGTTTATTTAGTTTGTGTTATATTTGAAAAGGGATGACGAGGGAATGACATCTACTAGTCAAGCCCTAGTCGTTCACTCTACCAACAACAATGAATCACGGAGTCGTTGCATCTATGGTGTTGGCCAAGTCTTTACGGATGCTAATGAATGCAGGTTCATTTGAAAAACTACCATACTGTCATGAATCGAATGTTTAAATATTTGAATAATGATAATGATAAGATTATAGCTTCGTGTCCAAATGAGAACTGTAAATGGAGGTTATATGTTTCTTACCATAGGAAAGATGGTGAATTTTCCATAAGAAAGTTAAATCCTAAACATATTTATGGTTTGAAAAATATTACGAATAAAAAATCACACACCTATGTTGATTCAAATTGGATTTTGGGAGAAATCCTAAATACAAATCGAAAGATACAGTTTCTTATACCCAAAACAAGCACAAGGGAGGAAATTTCTTATCACCTTGCATGGATAGGGAAGGAGATAACATTGCATGAAATCCTAAGCTGATTGTTTGTTTGACATTATCACAGGTCCTTAAAAAACATTATCCCAAACTGAACAAGAAACACGGGACAAATGTTTTCAATGCAGTTGCATATGCTCCCACTAGGGTCGAGTACTCTTTGTACATTAACAAAATACTGAAAGTAATGCCTAAAGCAGCAAATTTCATAAATAACTTCTGACTTGAAAACTAGGTCAATTCATTATTTACGAGCAATCGATATGATATTATCAACAACAACATTGCCGAGTCTTGGAATAATTGGGTGAGGAATACGGGATCGCTCCCAATTATAGCATTGGTTGACTATCTACGACAACAAATAATGAATATGTGCAATAGACGAGAGCAAAATCACCAATGACAAACGCTTCTTTGTATGGATGTAGACATAATGGTTAGTGTTGAATTTGAAGCAGCCAAAACTATGGATGTCGTGCAAGCTGATACAGTGACATTTGAGGTCAATGAAGGGAATGTCGACACAAAATGGATCTTGGGACTTGACAATGTTCCTATAATTATTGACAGCTCTTAAAGCTTCCCTACAAGCATGCTTGTGCATACATCAACAAGAAATGGTGGTCGGTCTACAATTTTTGTGATGAAACTTATTCTGTTGATACGTATAAAAAAGCATATGAAAATATAATTTTCTCTGTATCGAATGATGATATGGAGTCAATTTTAGATATTGAGATCAAGCCAACGGACATTAGGCCTCAGCCCGGTCGTCTGAAAATGACTATGTTCCCGTCACAAGTTGTTAAAGCTGACATACTCGTTATATGTTGTTGTGTTTGTTGAATTCAGGATTCTAATCACATTTTGCAATGATTTATTTTCTCACAAAAAATGAAGAGTAGGCGCTTGTAAGTATTGAGAAGACTACATAACGGCATCTGTACATTACAGATGAAGTCACCTTGTTCACCAACATGGCGTAATCGCTTTTCAATTCACACGGAATAATAAGGGGGTTACACTTCTTCTTCGTCTTTGTTTGAGTTCAACACTTCAATTTCTTCATAAACTCTCTGGTCGAGGATAAACAAAATTTAGGTCATGGAATCTGGGCACAATGTAACTAGGACTAGTTAGCATGTCATAATAAGCCTGAATAACATTATCATTTATCTCGTGCCTCAAAATGAGATCTCGTAGATCCTCTACGAACATAAAATTTGAATTTTGCCTCACATAGACAGTATCCCCTCTGCAAATCAACACAATGATTATAATTAATTAATATGAATTAGTCTACTCAAATAACTAAATGAAGTAAGAACAATTACTTTTGCTCCTCTGTGTAACTCATGATCAAGTCAAATGCCTTAGTACGTATTTTCTAGCCACCTCACAACCTGGAGTCTACTTAGGCTTATTATCCACGTGAGCCCCAACCGACATAACCTAATACACGCGTATCCAAGGACAAACCAAATACCCATATATCCCAGAGTAAATGAAATCACATTACATATCATTAACATATAAAGTCAAATAATATTAAATCATTAACATACATAGTTTCTTCCACTCGCTCCCTTACGTCATTCTTTGTTTCAATCTAACCTCATGTCGTCCGGAATCATTATCACCATCCTCATCCCCTTCAACTGCACATTGGTAGGGATATCACAGTCCTTCATCGCCACATTCTGCTTACTCTTCGACACAATCAACTTGAACTCTTTCATTAACATAAACTATTTCTATAACCTCTGACAGACTTCTCTCCCTTTTATCAATCGTTCGTAGGGGAACAACATATTTACATAAACATGTGTAACAAATATGTTGAATAAAAAATGTCAATTGGTTGAATAAATTCGGGAGACTATGAACTTACTTCAGCCCGACAAATACTTTCCAGAGTCTTCCTTGCATTCTCTTTCGCATTAGGCAGCGCACTCCCCCTCCACTTGAACTAGCGAGAGAATGCTACCAACCATTTTGAGATGTCGAATTTCTGAATTCATTTGTGAAACCATGTCTGATATAAACTATATATATATGTGTGTGTGTGTGTGTGTGTGTGTGTGTTTGTGTATGTGTAAAATGAAACAATATAGAAAAGGAATTCAAGACTTATGAACAAACCTATGGTACAACCATCAACAGAATCATATTTCTGAACAAGATATTTATGGATACCTTTGATAAAAAAAATATATGAGCAGCCGTCACGCGTATTGTCTAATATTGGACAAATCATCAACACATCGAAGAAGACCAACCGACACACGCAAACTGCTATACGGGAACAACAAAGAATTAAAAACATAGAGAATGTACATCCTTATGAAATCGTCAATTCCATCATCACTCCTTCCAATGAATTCATTCAGTTTACTCTCAATGTTAACCCGACATGAATTGTTTCCCTTATTGCCAAAATGCTATATCAGGGTATTTGATTTAAAATTGCCCCCTAGCATGACAGGATCACTGGCGTGTCGTAGGCCAATAACAATGCTGAATTACTCGTGACAAAATAAAACTTCTTGGCTTCCGAATTTAAGGGTATTGGTGCTGCAGTTGTAGTAATCCAACAAGAAACTAACTCTATTAATGATCCCCTTTTAAACCAGTGCTCCTAAGAAATAACCAGATGAAGATTTCTTAACGGTTTCGAGTTGAGTTGGAGACATTTGGGTTCAAATTTTCGAAATAAACTCACTGAATTTCTCCAATGAGTAATGATGGAAAATGAAAAACATACACTTCTTTGAAGTCTGCACATTCTCATCCTCATGGATAGTTATCTCTGAAAATTTTCTCTTTCCCCTACTTATTTTAGTCGGAAGGGAACAATCATCAATGACACCGTCGACAATGAATGAACCATCTATCGAAAAAAATATTATTTTAATATCTATTAAAGTACCCGACTTCAGATGAATGCATTAAATAAAATGAAAAAATGAAGTAAATAATACTAAAACCCTAGTTTGTTACCAAGTAGCTACTAGAGTCGATTGGAAACAAGTTAAATTTCAGACGATTTATGGAAGAAAAATAACTTGGACAGGTGGGCTGCGACATACCTTCCACTTAGAATTTACCATTGCCTCCAACGAGGTGGAAAAATGGTGTGCGATGTGGGGAAGTGGTAGTTAACTGGTGGAAGTTGGTCTTCAAACGTAGGTGCATCAGCGGTAGTTCTCCGACTACTTCTTCTACAACTGCAACGATTTTTAACTGGGGTTGTCGGCAATTTCAGTAGGCGGTGGTGAATATTTCAAAAACTCGCCAATAAAGGAGCAACTGTGATTATAAAGATATGATTGTCATTCTTCAATTTCATCAAGGGTAATTTGGTAAATTTATGCATTTTAGGAGGTTTAGGAAAAATATATAGTGTATTGGATATCTAGAATAGGTGAATTTCAAAGTGGGGGGTCTAAGATAAGTTATTTGCCTTACTATAGATCATTGATTAATTGTTCGTATATATTACATATGTATATACAACACACACATAACAAGATTTCGGATTAGAACTTTGTGGATATAAAAAATTACGTTGGGAGAGACCGTGTAAAGCGTCTTCAGTACTTTGAAATATACTGTGTTTTTATAATCACATACTTAAATCGCAATATGTTGTATGTGCTATACAAAATGGGAAGTAAACAAAAATTATGATTCTCACCTACGGAGTGAAGATGAATAATTTTGAAAATAGAGAGCAAACAAAAAAAATTTCAACTCATGGGAAGGTTTCAAAAAAGACCCATATACATATATATATATATATCCAAACATTTAATATTATATGCTTAAAGTAAATCTAACATTCTATAAAATCTGAAAATGACTTATAAGCTATAAAAAAACCTAACCAAACGTACTATAATTTATCCAAATTCTTTAATATGATAGTGCAGGAATCGGATTAAGACCAAAACACCACCAAATTAGTATTTGTCTGAGGGGAAGACCATCACAAGGGGATAGCCTCAGAAACTGGATATCCAAATGAAGCGTGGATTCTACCAACTTGGATAACACCGTATTTGTGCAAGAGTATGTGAAGAAATATAGGATGCTTAAGCTAAGGATTGAAGAAATAGTGGAAAACGCAGTATATATATATATGATTGTCTCTGTAGAAGATGATTTAGGGAATGAGAGTAGAAATTCCCATATTTATAGGTTGAGGGTGAGGGTGAATTAGTAAATGTTACCAAGTGGTCCCAAACCCAGTATTGTCCTAGACACGTGGCATTGTGTGATAGCCTGATGGTGATATTCCTGGAAGATACCTACGAGTAGGTGGTAGTGGATGTCAGGGGTGCGTGTGCGTTACCCATGTGTGTCAGTGACAGTTACGGGATGGTTACCCGAGCACTAGGACACTCAGAAGGGGTTACCCGAGCGCTGGAGTGCTCGAGGGGAAAGTTCCCCAAGTGATTTTATCAGAGCGTTGGGACGCTCGGATGACGTGCGGGGCACGTAACCGTGAGTACCCTCGAGGGAAAACTTCTTAGTACGAAGGGGATGGACCCCATAAGAGTAACGAACGTCCCTATGAGGCTGTGAAACGAGCCTTAGTGGGTATAGCGAAGACCCTACGCTCGAGGCATGGGCCTTGGCAGATTGGCCTTTGGCAATAAGGCCACGAGCTAATGGTCTTACTTTGTTATGGGGGTCTATCTGCACGAGCGTCTAAGCTTAAGAGTCTTTGGGCCATCTAAATGTGTCGCCTGGATTACGACACGTGTACGAGGGTTGATTTGAGCGTAATTTGGCCCATTATAATAGATTTCAATTCAAGTGATTAATTTTTTTTCCCAATAACAATGACTTGAGTTTGAATTTTTTGGATCACTTTAAAATATGTTTTTTTAAAAAAAAGAACTTATGCAAAACTCCATATCCTATGTTAATTTCCATAACAATATTTACTATATTTATTTTTTAGTAGCCCTAAATACCATAAATAGAATTAAATACACCCCCCTGAAATAAAAAGAAATATATATTTCAAATTCTCAATCACTATTAGAATATGTTTGGGAGCTGTACTTATATATTGAATAAATCAAATAAATTAAATTAGGCTTAATTACATCCACACCCTATGTACGTATAGGAAATTACAATTGGTGACTTTTTTAGCCAAAATATTACACATACATCCATTGAGGAATTTTAAAATTACACTTAACCCCCAATATTGAAATTTTTTCGTCAAATAATTAATAGAATATGTCAAAAATTTACAAATTACCCATTATGCCCCCCACTTACCGTGAATTTTTTTAAAATAATAAAAAAAAGTGAATTGACGATAGTACCCCATTTATACTTAAGAAGACAAGATTTTCTTTTGTGATTCAATTCATGTCTCGTCTCTTCTTTCTAGTCATGAAGAACCTGATGTAAAACCCTTCATCTTCTATACAATATGTTTATTGAATCACAAAAGCAAACGCTATCTTCTTTAGTATAAACGGGATACAATCGTCAATTCACTTTTTTATTATTTTAATTTTTTTAATTCAATAAGTGGGTGTGCATAATGTGTAATTTGTAAAATTTTGACATATTCTAATAATTATTTGACGAAAAAATTCTAACATTAGGGGTTAAGTATAATTTTAGAACTCCTCAATGGGCGAATGTGTAATATTTTGGCTAAGATGGTCACCAATTGTAATTTTCTATACTAACGTGGGGTGTGAATGTAATTAATCCATTAAATTAAACTGAAACTCGCTACAATATTGATTTAAGTGATTAATGAATTATTTTTAAAGACAAAATAATGTGTTTGAATCCCCTTTGGATATGCGTATACTTAAAAAATTTAGGTTAAATTGAAACTGCATATAATTTCAAATTTCAAGCCTAATATCATATATTATGATAAATTTAGTTCATATTGGATACCAAATCTATTCAAACCCAAACCAGTCGATCCGGCATTGAGCAAATAAGTCCACTGACAGTGTGACAAATTAGCTAACAAATCCAACCACCGCGCTCCGCCATGAGCCACCGTAAAACCCTCCGACCCACCGAACCATTCGAGCTCGATTCCGGCCTCTCCCTCATCCCGCGCCTCAGACTCAACCTAACAATCCACCGCGCAGACAAATCCGTATCGCCATTGGACGAGTGGAAGCTGAAGCGCTCTCTAATCGACTATCTCAAAACCTCACACGCAATAACTGTTCCAGAAGAAGACATCAAGGTTTTCAAGTATAAAGACCTGAAGAAGAGGAAGCGCGAAGATGCCGTGGCTCGGGGGAGCTTAGTCTTGCTGGATTTAGGGTTTCTGTCGAAGAGATTGGGGCTGAACGGGGAGGATGGGGTGGAGAAAGAGTTTTCGGAGTGGAGGAAGAGGATTGTGTCGGAGATGGATGGAATGGAGTTGAATTTGGAGGGGGTGAGGTTTAAGTTGGGCGTTGAGTTGCCGGAAGGGGAGGATTTTGAAGGGATGAGGAAGGAATGGGAGGAGATGGCGGCGTTTGGGACGAGAGGTTAGTGAAAGTTTTCATCTTTTGGTGAGCTTCTTTCTTGGATTTAGCTTTCTGGCTTAATTGCATTGGAGCAATAGTATTTGTAAAGGAAGTGTGTTGATGAATTTGAGAATTATAGTAGGATGATATGTATGTCTTTCTTGGGTTCGTTGTAAAGATTGAGATGTGCAGTTGATTAGCTTGGATAGGAAACGGCATTTCCGCTTCTTGTTGTGTTTGATTTTTGTTAAAAGGATGGCTTTTACTTGTGTAGAACTGTTTTGTGTAGAATGCTGTTGTTTACTGCATTCTTTAATGGTTTGTTATAGGATCCAGGATAGTTTCGTATTAGAACTTAACTTCATTCCGCTAATAGTTCATTCACATTGCTAGACACATAGAAATTTCATGAATATTAGAATGAAGCATGCCCCACTGACAAAGGGGTTGATGAAGTAGTTGTTTCTCAAGAACTGTGCTGTGGCAATGTTCGACATCTTTGTTCTGTCCGAATATGTTGGATTCTTTTTTACTTATGTTTTGTCCTGAATCATTTGTTGGACATAGTTCCATTTTGTGCTGGCTCTTTATTTCACATTGTTGAGTTGCTTATGTGTTGTATTGTTGGCTCATTTTTGTCAGTATAAAGTTTACATCTTTATCTCATCTCAAACAAATAAGGAATGCACATTATACATCAAATTCATGTCTTTGGTAGGATATTCGAGGAGTGAGAGGCAGCAGCAGCCCGATACAATTATATTGAGAGGTGTACCGTCAAGGTGGTTTGCTGAACCTCGGGTGTCATCCAAACCTTCAATGCTGGTGACTCATACTATTTTTTCGGTTTTAGGAAAGATAAGGTATGTGCTTACGTTAAGTTTTAATTCATTAATTTGAGTGTCACATTAATGAAATTATTTCTAAGTGATCATATACTTAATTAACTTGGTCTCTTATATCTGGCAATGGGGTGTATTTTATCTTACTCGTTTGTGATGTGTAATTATATAAATGAGTTCGTATTTCCTGCAACATGATTTTTGAATCTCGCATTATCTACAGTTTTTTTAGCATCTCTGTTCTCTAACGTGAATAACCTGATGCAGTATGTTGGCATGCCAGTTTGTTTGTTTGAAAAAAAAAAAGAAAAGAAAGAAAAAGTTACAAGAAAAGTAGGTTTTCCAGTCCTTTTTCAATTTTTCTTGGGTAAAGGTTTGGATGGTTGGTTCCTACTTCCTAGTTATTGTAATCAAAGGGATTGATGGCTTGCTCAGTTTCATCAGGTTAACATGTGGCAATTTATTAGTAAGCTTTGCTACTCATTGTTTGAAGAGAATTCTAAAGGCGAACTTTTGATCTAAGAGGCTATATTTTACTTCCATGTTTTCACCACATTCTTATATTAGCTCTAGCATATTAATATGTCCTCAAATCATGATTTCTAAATTCTAAGCCATCACTCTCTCAAATATGTTATGTGTATGATGGGGTTATTTATTATACCCAAGGTCTCACGTTTCTTAGGTTGTACAATAATCTACTCAACTTTCTTAGTCAATAAAATTGTCAAATTAAGATGATTTTCCTTTTTTTTTTCCTTTTCTTTTCTTCTTTTTTATTTTTTCTTTTTTATTCCTGGTCGTTTACTGTGATGCAATATCCTCTGGCAAGCAAATTGGTAAAACAGAATATTACATTTTCTATCTATAGGAATCTAGATGTTGGGGAGGACAACAATGCAGGAGAGGATGGAGATGACGATAGTGGAGAACTGGTATCAGGTCTACATTGTAAGATTGTTGTTCAGTTTGAGGGTCACAAGGATTTTTGTCATGCCTTGAAGCTCTTAGCTGGCCGTTCCTTAACTAAGGTAGACACACTAGACAGACGGATTTTCTTTCCGCCTTTGGCCTTTTCATTTTAATCTTATTATTCTGTTTATTGGCTTTCTGTACCCTGCATGCTAACCAAACTGCATATATAAGGAACATGTAATCGGAGAATTTGATCTTTTTGCAAGTCATTTGGTTTCAAACATCATGTGGAAAATCGAAACACACCTGATCTCACTCTTGTAATCAATGCAGGAAGGATCACGGTTGAGAGCCGACTATGAAGTGACATGGGACAAAGATGGATTCTTTAGACATAATAGAAGTAGTAGAGCAGAACAAAACAAAAGATGGGTGCCAGAAACTGGAGTGCGAAACTATAGGAATGAAGTTTCTGAACAGCACTCACGAGTCTCTAGATTTAGCCCTGATGCACGCAGGAAACGCTTCAAGGTACTTAAATATCTAAACTCGACTCCAACACAGGGCCAACTAAATTTCACGCATCACCATTATCTCGTTTTCTGTTTATTCCCGCGAATACACCTGCAGTTACTGAATTGACATTGCCAACCATTCCAAATTCAATGAAATCATGTTTGAATTCGCAGGATTAATTGAAGAGAGAGGTTATGAGTCCCCAAAAAAAGTTCTTGGTTGAGACGAAAGGTAAATTGTGCACCCCTTTTCTATAAGAAATTCCAGATGAAGGATTCCACAGCACTTTCTCAACATTCAGCATCATTGTCCCCGTTAAGGAAAGGACGTTTTCTGGTCCAATGTTGCCCCAGTGCATTGATTCCTTCAACTATGATAAGGGGGGTATGATGCATAGCTTGAGTAACCTTGAGAAGACCGATAGCTGTACCTACCGTGCCCTGATACGTGAATTGACTTTTTTCACCTCAGTGGACCTTATTTTGAGGTAAACCTTCTTATAAATTTGTCCATGCGCTCGATTAAGTCAAACAGAAACGAACAGCCGAGCTGTTGTCAGGACGAATTCGTTTGATTATATCTATTTACATAATTTCGGTCCATCTTTATCTGGGACGACATAAATGCACATGTTTTTTCCACCAATTGTTCTGTGAGATGCTTCTTATGATAGATTACCGATTGGTATTGTCCTTTTAGCAAGGTAACATTAGATTGATTATGGTCGAATTACTCATTTCGTGCCGACAGAAGAAGATAGTCGTTTTGAACTTGAGTTCTAAGAGGTGTGTTGGAAATGAAGACGACACATACTTAGGCATGAGTGTGAAATACCATTCACAGAATCTCCCGTGTAAGCTGAGAGGTCCGAACTTAATTACCTCAAATAATAGGAGCCCAAAACATTACCAAAAAACAAAAAAAGGAACTGAAAGCACACCATATGGACTTACAAAAAGTTGTAAACTATAATGCACGTACACTTATGCAATAATATTTTATCCCGTTGTGTTTTACACGCTTTACATGGAAAAAAAAAATTGTATTGTTGTTCGTGTTATGTCTGTGTTTTGTGCATCATAGGTCGTAAAGGATCGTTCATAAATCGACAAAAACAACAAATTGAGAACCTTCATCATCTAAGGGAAGTGGTAATTACAAGCTCAGAACCTTAAAAAGGGCAATGAATTAGCACTTACATACCCTTTAAAAACAAAATATAATAGATTGAATATTTTTATATGTCGAAGGGGGCATTCCGAGAATCGAACTCGGGACCTCTCGCACCCAAAGCGAGAATCATACCACTAGACCAAATGCCCAGGTGTGCTGCGCATTTTGTTGAAAGAGATACTTATCCGCTTTATAAAAGAAAACTTAGATACTGATTTAACTCATAATCACTTTATAATTTAACAATTCAATATTATATTAGCTTGCTTAAAGTCTCGTATTTGAAAACTACTATTCGTAGGGGCAATTACCGTAGTTCCATTTTCTAGGGGAGAAAAAAAGCTCACTCTAGGGGGACATTGGGCAATTACAAATCAATATGCTTTGCACGAGTTTTGGCATAATGTTGAATGTTGAGAAAGTTTAGATGGCAACAAATACATGATTAGTGCACGCTTGCGTTCCTAAAAGGGGAAACATGCCATGCCATCTTGCTTAATTTACCTTATTTTAATCCTATTACACCTTTCCCTTTCTCCTCTTCAACTATTCGAAGGGCAGGTAATATCTGACTCCGTCAAAAATATTATTTTTTTTAATTTACGATAATACTTTCTTACGTTGGAAGTATAATATTCGAATACGTCTAAAAATATTATTTTGTGATGTTATGTTAGATATCATATTTGATATTTTTTACATAAAAAATTTAAAAAATTTATATCACTGTATATATATCATGTCTTATTTGTGTCGTTATATTCGTATCTGTGCATGATACGATTGAAGAACATTCAGGGAATCAATTCTATGGTGCAAAAAGAAATGTGATGCTGAGAGAGAGAGTGTGTGAAATCCAACTGTATGAATTATGAGTGTATAAACTGTAAAGTGAGATGCTTGAAAAGAAAGAATTTATAATGAAAGACCAAGATTTTGAGCTGAAGTTGAAAGCAAGCCAGCTAGCTTATTTGATGCCCAAATGCTGTCATCCCAATATACATTACATACACTGATTTATTTATTCTTAATTTTATTTTTTGTGGGGGTGGGTAGGGTGTCATCAAGGGCCTCGACGACTTTGAAAATGAAAAA
>JBBMKE010000009.1:7735338-7749744 GCA_037834125.1 Lippia alba | reverse complement strand
AATTATTAATTTACCACGTTGATCCCGACTCGGGACCGAAGAAAATTATTATTTTAGCGAGGTTATTAATTTATCGAATATTAATTTATTGAGGTTATACTGTAGCTTAAATGAATTTCCCCCGAATACAATTAAATATATATAATGCTGAGACCATTATTACAAAATATAGGATCATTATTGTAATTTTTTTTAAAGTATGAGAATATTTTTAAATTAAAAAAGAAAAAGAAAAAAGAGACTAGTATTTGAACGGTGTGAATTTGTGTTGGACTAGAAATGTATTCATCATTTATATGATGCACGAATACTTCTAAAAATATTATTTGATCGTGTGGGGTCGTGTTAAACACTTATGTCGGATACCATGTCCAACATTTCTCACATGAGAATTTTAACAAAAAAACATGTGTCGCCATATCGATACATAATAATTCATCATATGTATATATACTTAATTATTAGGCCATAGATCAATTTCATGACCCCAAAAAAGAAATCTAACGAATGATTCTAACTAATATAAATATAAAACATGGTCACACATAAGTAAGAAAAACATTAATCAAATCCAATCAAGAAAAACGAACAAACTATGTTCATATTTACCTGGGGAATTTATTGTTCTTGACTGCTTTCTGGCCATATTTCCTCCATCTATAACCATCATCAAGTATATCGACTTGGCTCCTTGTCTGAAAAGCGTACTTAGGTTTCTTAGACTTCTTCTCTCCCTTACTCGTCTTACCGGTCTTCGTCGTCTCGTTTTTCATGCCTACCTCCACAGAATTTCTACCATCGACGACGGTATCAATCATACTATGAGCAAGAACACTCGGCCTGTGAAGCTCATTTTGGATGAATTTATGATGATCTTGTGTTGCATGAGGGTTCATGACCATGTTTAGTAGTGATAGATGAGAATTTTGTGGAAGGATTGAAGAAGAAGAGGAAGAAGAAGATTGAAACATGGTGGGATAATTGTCCATGGGAAAGAGACTAGGAAGAACTAATGGGGTTTGGAATCTTTATTTATTGGGGTTGGGGGTGGGGTGGGGTGGGGTGGGGTGGGGGTTAACAAGAGAAGAAATGGATTTTGGTTACTGGCTATAAATATAAGGTGTGCGATTGAGTAACGAAATTCAGGTTACTGGCTATAAATATAAGGTGTGCGATTGAGTAACGAAATTCAATTAAAGTTGACAGGGTGGTTTTGATGGCTATAAATAAATACTAGTACAATATTTATGCCCTAGCTCTATGCCTTTAGAGTCCTGAATTTCACGTAAAAAGTCAAAAAGATTGGTAAAAAATGGTGGGTATTTTGGCACAACTGTATAATAATAATAATAATAATAATAATAATAATAATAATAATAAAAACGAATTATCAATGAAAATACATAATTCTCTCTATGCGTGACAACTATTATTAAGAATTTAAAATTTCAAAATTTTTATTTGAGATATCTAGTATAAAATTATAGAACCACTAAATTATACAATTTGATGATATTATATATATTCTTTATTTAGTTTGATTTTTCAGGATAGTTATGATTGTTGTTTTGAATGTAAATATTTTATCAGGAAGTTTCAAACTTTCGAAGTAGAACGGTCAAATGCATCTATTTACTGAACGTACATCTTACACATGTAAATGATTTATTATCATTTCAAATCACAAATAGTATTTTCCTAATTAACTTGAGTTTATTTGCTTCTAATAATCTCGAGAAAATTAATAATAACTATCTATTAATACAATCCTAATATGTAATAATATAACATATATTATGATTTTATCATTCAAATCCAAATTTGCATAAAGAACAACTTATCAGAAAAATCAAATATCAGCATACCTATAACACATGAATATGGATATAGAATAATCGAGATAAATATTAATTTTTAAATATTTTATATGAAGAGCGTAACATGATGCGATATGATACAACTAAATTATTTAATTGTGTATTTTAGAACTCTATTAATATGTTTGAAATTAAGTTCAGACGCTCCTATTTCCTGTATTCTACTGAAACATTATACGTAAAAATTAGCAAGTTGTTTAAAGATATGTCCTTGAGGCGGCCAGAGATGTAGAGTTTGGGTCAATATTGCAGCCAATCCCAAACGATAGTCAAAGTAAGACTGCCATATGCGAAGCACGTGGTCCTTATTTGGACCTTGAATCTTACTCATTGGAAAATAGAATTTCAAGTTGTTACTATTTAATGTTGCCAAATATAATATATGTTTGTTATTATTTTTTTACTACAAATTGGATGAATTTATGAGTTGTTAAATAGGGTAAATTATATTTCTATACCCTATGATTAGACATGTTTGCACATATACCCCCTTTTCATTTTGCAAATTATATTTTCTCACTCTGTATCAATTGTAATAAAATTTAACAATCTCGATTGCACGTTTATTATAGTTTCATGTGAAGATCTCAGCTCGTGCATCGACTCCTATACATTTGATCTTAGCCAAATAGTTTCAGTGATTTCTTGTGTTTCCATATAGATAAATTTTAGCAGTTTAAATGATATATTTCGGTGCAAGTTCACATTTTCAATTTGAAAAATTTTATTACTATGTATTAGAAAAATTCTGATTAATTAAGTGTTTAAATTGCTTTGTAACAAAAAAGAATATTTAAATTGCAAATAGAACTTAATGGAGGTGGTGGTTGTAATAAATGTAAGAGGGCAAGCCTAACTTTAAAACTAAGGAATATCCATACCCAGAAACACATAATTACAACGAATGGAAGGGTAATATATCCTTTTAAATATCGCAAGAGTCAAGCAATATAGTGTACGGAGGCACTTTAAAGGATTTTTCTAAATAAAAATGGCACGAGATTAATAATTCTAAGTTCTTAAATATATATACGTAAGTCTTATATCCATGAAGTTTTGCTTCAACAATAAGGAGGTCCCATAACCTTAAAATGTTGCATTCAAATAATGTGGGAATGCAGGCATCCTTAATATGCAACAGATTGGTCGAATATTATGTAATACTTTGAACATATAAAAAGATTATGTACTGTATACGTTTGAATGCATTAATATTTTTTTTTTGATTTATGAGAGTATCTAGCTCCCATCCAATTAGGTGAGAAATTAATCTCTTAAGATATTAAAAACATTTTTAACGGAGACATTTTTCAATATTATTTTTATATTTATAAAATTCAAACTCGAAACTTTGTTCAAATGAACTCAAACTTTTTTCACTTAAGCTAATTGCTCTTCGTTTGAACGCAATAATTTAAGTTAAATTAGAAAGATAAATATTTCAGGGTTCAATTAATGGGTAAAGGATGAAAACCTTTGAAGTGAAAGTTCAAAATTTTTTTTAAACATATTGTAACGTGAAGAAGTTATCAGAATAAACTGAATAGTATTGCTGTAATTACAAGAAATTAAGTATAATATGTTTCTTAATAATTCTAGAAGCACATGAACACGGGGGAATATTAGTCGTGGTTAGAAATTTCATACATATTAGATTTGTAGTACATACGTACGATGTCTTTTTTTAATTCAATTCTGGTTTGGCATGCAATCAAAGCCACGCAAACAATGACAAAATACTATCTTAATTTTCTATGTATCAATAAATAATCATCATACTTGGGGGGACCAAGACAATGGCGAAGAGAAATTCTAATTAACCTATATATAGTATTGTCAAAACATGCAAGAAAGATAGCGTGATTATATTGTATCTAATAGAACCTCATTAATTAACTAGAAAATTCTAGCCGAGGCTCGACTTTATTGAACCCAATAAATTATAATGACAAATATATTACACATACAATTTCATTAATTATTCTTTTTAATTTTTTTATTATTAATTACACAACAAAGGGTAATATCCACTGCATCACTAAATTGGTTTGACTGGGTTAGATTTGAATAGAATTACCTCTATTGAAGATATATATGTGTGAAGATTTTAGGATAGTTATAAGTTAGTCAACAAACATTGATTCAAGTGGTTAAAGAGTTCTTTCTTTAAGGTAATAAAGAGTTTCACAATTTTTAATTGAAACGGTGAAAAGAAATATATAAAGTTTTTGTAAGATTATATGTAATTATAGCTATATTTTGAGTCATATAAGCCTCTCATTTTCTAAGGGGGCAACTGGTGTAAAATTTGTTAGTAATGTTCCTTGATCTCTAATCGAAGGGATTTTAGTTTAGCGGTGACTGACTAGATTATAAGGGACGAATTTTACCTGATTCTTTAAGAGATTGAGAGTTTGAAACCTGAGTATTAAAAAAGTCATTCGAGGAGAGCTTTATATTTATTTTAATTTGTTATTAGTGAATTTATTTATTAGCGAGTTTATAGTGAGTTTATGATGCTAATTAGCGACTCATTAATTTTGTATTAAGATTAAGGGTCTTTGTGCGAGAAAAATACAAAAATGGTATACCAACTAATGCTCATTCAGTATATTTTGTTAACGAACATTGATTAGTTTATACTAAACCTGAGTTTGTAAACTTTATTTATATTGTGAAAGAATGAGCTATGAATTTTGACAACGTAACTAAGAATCGATCTATGCGATGCGACACCGCTGTGTGAGCTTAGTAAGATTTTATTATGGAGTCATCACCAAGGCGCAAAGAAAGTAATCACAATTTTAGGACACTAACATGTTGTGACTCACAATAATTACGACTACTAGATTTTCTGTCATTTCTCTATAAACTTGCCTATATTATTTCATAATAATATCTAATATTTTATCTATAATATTGCATTTTTATATTTAATGTTAATGATAATTTTATTTCATAATAACTTTGGTATTTATAAATTATTTTGATTATTTTTGTTTTTAAGTTTTTGTATTCCATTAAAATAAAATAATTAAATGCAATGTCTTTTTTTTGTTTGTAGCAACTGTAACTTTTTCACGTGTTATTGAAATTACATTATTAATTTATCAATTAATTATTAAATTAAACTTTAAATAATTATCTCTATTTTTCGTACATAGCACGAGATATATACTAGTTAAAGAAAGATAATAATAATTATATAGGTACTAAGGGAGTGTTTGCAAACTCTAAAACTAAGCAATTATGAGATAAGTGTTTATTTTCAGCAATTTTGGAGTGTTTGGAAAACCGGCCTCTGTTTAATTTAAACAGAATTAAGCCAGAATTCCGAAGCAGGCAATGACATGCTTTTGAATTCTGCTTCTACTTATACGGTTTTTTAAATTTATTTAAAATACTATTTTGACAATAATAACCTTATTAAAATATTAATATTCTTAATTAACCTTTTTACATACAAATACAACTCTAATGTTTATATTTTCATTTTTTTTCCACTCATTGAATCCTTTTCTTTTCTTCTTCAATCAAAATTTTGTAATTTCAGAAAATCTCATACCTAAAAAAATTTATAATTGCCAAGTAAATCTTTTCTTTAGTTTTATAAATTTATAAATAAAAGTATATGTAGAATAATTCCATGTATAATTAATTATAAATCATCTTATTCAAAATTATAATAATTTATTATAAGTTATATATTAATATAATACTAATCATATTATAATACTTTGAAATATTCTAAAATATTTCAAGACAAATTAGTAACTTTATAAAAATTAAAAGTGGTCATCAATTTTTATTTGCAAACACTCAACTGATTATTTTTTCGTTAATCACTTTTTTTTTTGTTCAAACATTCACTGCTTTTACTACTGCGATTTTTTACCACTTTTATTTCTGCTTGTACTTCTACTTATAGAGTACAGTTTGCAAACACCCCCTAATACTATTTAGTTACAGATTATTCAGTAATTTACGTTTTTGGGTGTTATAATTGGAAAAGACTGTGCCTAATCCCTTTATACGATTGCTGACAAATTAATTCACATCTATAATTGCAATTCTATTGCACGTTATCAGTTGTCGCTTACCTGTGTTGAACTCAGACGAAAGTATGTGTGTATTAATCTTAAATCAAACGACTTATTTAATATTATTGTTGCACAAACATTCGTGAAACATAATTCAAAAAAACAAAATTATCTGACATTCTTCCCGATATGGAGCCAAAAACATCCTAATTAGTTGTAGTTAATACCTTGACTTGGATATACAATAGTCATATTTCATAATATTCTTAATTATGATAACAAATTACGACCGAAAGCAATGTTCTCATTTTTTTTCTTTGAATTGACCCATCCCTGAAATTCCATGTAGGTCATTTTAAATGATATGTTGTGGGAAATTAAATTTGCGAGTAAAAAAAACTAATCCAAATTCAATCAGATGGAACCTCAACCAATTTATATGATAAGAAAATATTAGTTATGCAATATTATTTTTTTTAGGACTAATCTTTTTCGATTTATTAGTTAAAATTAAATTGAGTTAACAGTAATTAGAATCGTAATTTTTGATACTTGCATGAAATTGTGGAAAAGATTTCAATAGAATTGTGGTTAATATGCAAATAATGGTGGACTAAGTGATTTAAGGTTCTTCTTCTGGGCAATATTATGAGTTTGCTTCCCACTTTCGTGTTGTATTTAAAATAAAATTTATAATTTATATTATATTAGATTATTTACGTTTAATAATTATAGTATCATCAAATAGAGTTTAATCAACGGTAATAGTCCGTTTGACGTGAGATCTAGTCTAAGTCCAAGCCCAAGCCCAAGCCCATATGTATTAATATCAATTAATTAATTTGAGATTAGGTAAAATTAAATCAGATGAAAAAGACCTAATTAACCATATCAAATACTTTCTATTTTTTAAGTATTTTAAAATTTTATAAATTATACGATAACTATAAAATACTCCATTTTCATTATATTAATTTAATATAATTCGATTGGAATCGGAATTAAGTAATTATTTAATCACAACAAATTTCGAATTAATATAAGGATCGCGACCCCGGGTTATACGTGAGTCCGCACGCATGAATTTCCTCGCATGAATTTTGAAATTCACAATTACGAATTCAAAATTTTGGACGTTCATTGTTCAGTGCTCGAAGAAAACTAGATACATTTATTCAAAAATAAAATTACCTCAAAATTATTCAGAGTTGGTAGCACAGAAAAGGTCAGTCAAACTATTCTAGAAATTGAGATCTATTATTAATTCTATCAGATAGTTACGTTGAATGCGTACAAGAAACTTTGGCAGCTGAGGTCATTCGATATGTCAAGTTCTATTTATAAAATTGCGACATCAATGTATATTCAATTTGTTTTAAACCCAATTTAGAGTTTTTTTTCCTTCTTATAACTCACTTATAACTGAAATTCGAACCCGAGACAATAATGAGATCGACCCTACTGATTTTTTATTTTACAAAATATTTTTTTAGTTTTATAGTCTATTTATATGATTGAGTTGTTAACTTTTTCTTTTAAAAATGATTTTTAGTTTTATATCCCATTTTTATGAATCGCGTCGGGACAGACTACTGAGATCGTAGGTGTAAAATTCTCTTTAGCGATAATAACTACGTAGGCATCAAATTCGAGACCTTCAGTTAAGTAAGCATACTATCAGACCATTAAGATACACCACTTAGTCTAATTAATTATTTTTATTAATTTTATTTACATTTTTTTATTTTTAATGCATTTTTGAATGAGATGCTTCAATAAATTTCTCTATCTTTACCTGAACTCTTACGAAATAATGCAATATTGAGAGGTTCTCTATGTGAGTTATCATCAATAATGCTCAAAGTATTTTGGAGCAACTCACGGTAGCTTGATTATCAAATTTAAAAGTAAGAACTAATAAATGCAAAATATATTATGTTATAGAAGACGGATAAGAACCATAATTAGAATATAATCCAATAGCGACTAGATTATAGAAGACGGATTTTCCTGATTTTCTAAAAATATTGGAATTAGAAATTTACTAGTTCAAAAAGTTTCCTGAATGGTGTTTTAGTTATCGCTCTATTCTCGTTAAAAAGACAAAAAAAAAAAAAAAGAAAGGAATAATAAAAAGTATACAATTATTATCTTTTTTTTTTGGTGGGAATACAATTATTATCTGAAATATATCATTTGGAGTTTAATTGGGCCTCGGACATAAGGCCCAATCCAATTGCGACTATCGTTAAAATCCATTATTATTAAGTTAAAGCTTCTATCGGTACTGGGTAGTAGGTTTCTAGTTCAATTATATTTATGACAATTCAATGTATAGTAATTTAGAAATATTGATGACTTTATCATAGTAATCATCATATTCGTCTATATGAATTACCATAATGAAATTATTTTGCCACGTTTAAAAGTTAATACCATGAATTATACATATAGTTATTTTTTTTATAATATTGTTTTGAAATAATTATGCACTAGCAAACTTACAAACGAAGTTCATCTCCACATTTTGTCTCAATATTTAAATTTAAAATATTTGAAAAACGAATTTCTATTTGAAATAAACCTAAATAAACTAACATATAAAAGTACAGTAAATAAACATTTTTTTACTTGTAAATCTAGCTTGTGATAAAAAATTGACCTACGACTAAATACCCAAAATATTATTATTATTATTCTTTAAAAAAACACGCAATTTTATTATTCCATTTTCTTCATACATAGTTAAAAAATTAAAAAAAAATCATTTTTTTATGTTAAAAGAGATACGAAATAGATAATTCTAATCCGAGTCTGACACGATCAAACCAGTGTAACGAGGGGGTGAGTGTTTTACAATCATTGTGTGATTGGTAGAAAATTTAAGAGAATAACCAATTAAATAACAAACGCAATATACTTGCTTTTTTAATTAGGTGGTTCAGTCGAGTCGGATTTAAACATCACTATGCCGGAAAAAATCACAAATCACTGCTATCCAACCGTTCACCCCGTCCATACTCTCTGCTCCACCGCCTCCGCTCCCCTCCCACCCCATCTCCTCCGTCAAACGCCCTCTCCACCTCCCTCCTAACCATCTCCGGTGCCGGATAGTTCTTCCCTTGCACAAGAACCGACGAATACGCCCCATAAAACTCTTCATACGCCGCCACCACCACCTTCACCGCTGCATCCATCATCTGCTCCCTCAACCCCGCATCGGAAACAATCCTATAACTCCTCCGATGCACACCACACATGTCCTCAAAAGCCACCATAAAAGCCTCCATTTTCCCCCCCACAATTTCCTTAACATTACTCCCTCTCCTAACGTCTTCTCCCTCTAAAAACCTCACCAAATTACCCCAAGCTTGCTTCTGGTACATGTACGCCGCTTCCTCGGAGGCGTACCGGTATCGCTTCTTCATGTAATCCTCTCCGAGTAATTTTCCCAGCTCGGTGTTCCTGGAGCGCATGTAGATGTACCAGTAAGAGTTCATGGCGAAGATGTGCGCGAGGACTTTGTCCCTGTAACGGGATTTCTTGAACTCTATGTTCCTTTGTATGGCGTCCATGACGTTGGAAACTGCATTCTTCAGCAGGTTTTGATCGTTTTCGGGATCTGAGAGGACCCCATTTTTCCAGAGATGCTCGGTTTTTAAAACCTGCGCCATGGGAGCACTGTAGCCAGCTACGGTTAAGTTCTTGAGGTAGTTAACGGCGTATCGGACCAGTTTAGGGACGGAGCCGTCTTGTGGCGGAGGTAGACCGTCTTGATTGCCTTCGATTTGGAGACCGAATTCGTAGAAAACCCTGGTTGAAGCGTGGACTAATAGTTTCTCGAGTTCTCTAAACCTAAAAGACAAACAGATATTTCAGTGGTAAGTATTTGCACCGGTAAATCAACAACAATCCTCTTCCCCAGAAAAGGTGAAAAAAAAAAAAAAGAAGTCTTTGAACCTGGTGCAGATGTCCGTGCCTGATTCGCCGGCGAAGATGTCGGAGAATTTGGGTTTGAGCCTTTCCAGGGAGTCGAACATATCGAGGAGCTTGAACAGCTTCTGGGGTTCTTTGGTGCTTCTGGCGACGCCTTCGCCGAAGCGGAAGAAGACTGCCATTATTTTGTCCGCTATTTTGATGAAGCATTCGGGCCAGATGATGCCTTCCAGAATGTTGCCTAGGGTTTTGTTGCAGAGGTTCTTTTCGGAGACGAAGACTGTTTTTAGTGCAAGTTCGAAGTGTTGGATCCATAGGGCTATTGCTGTTTCCAGGGCTTCCCATTCCATTTCGTCGATCTCTTCCGGGGTGTATGTTTTGAGGTAGTCCGGACTTAGTCGCATTAGTGCTTTGGCTGCCCTTCTGTATCTCACCTGTATTTTAACATATACATATATGAATATATGATGACAGCAAGAATGAAAATGAAAATAACAACAATTTGTAGCACGAAATATTTCTGATGATGTGATCATGATAAGAGTTGATCAAATAATCCAATTTGATTTCATGCAGACGTAAAGTGGCTTGTAAATCAATAGAAAAATAGATCACCTGTAAGAGAGTACTTAATCCATATGAAACTATAGTAATATGCAAGAATTTCAAATCAAGAAATAATATTTGTGTGGTTGCACATAATTAAAAGGGGGTTAATGTAATTATCCCAAAGAATATTAATATATGGAAATAATTAATTTTGATTACCCTACATTCAGGTCTATAACGCAATCCATCATTGTCGAAAAATTACATTTTAATCCCTAACTTTGAGAATCGTTTGTGGTTCCTAGTCCGTTATGTCATTTCAAAAATACCCCTGATCTAGTTTTAAACTCAAACTTTATAGGGATCGTTTTGTTTATATCTATAAATTTTAGAGATTTGATTTTGTAAATTTTATCATATATTCAATGCAACACTCATAAAACCGTTAGGAGTATAAGTATACTTTTACAAATTTCATTAAAGGATCTCAGTCCAAACAAGATTTATGGACTAAAATTTAATTTCTCGAAGAATGATGGACTACATTTTAATTAAGTCTAAATATATGATAGTTAGTCGGAAAATTCTAGCCTATATACCCGGCTTGGCCGAATTCAATCAATTAAAAAAACAAGTGCATTACACTTGCCATTTGATTGACCACTCTCCCAAAATTTTTCACCATCCACACAGCAAGTGCAGAACACTCGCCTCATCGTTACATCGATTTGGCCGAACCAGGTTCGGGCGAGAATTACAAACTTCTTATACGTAGACAAAAGAATTACTCTTACCTTTACAAAGATATCGATGCATATATCCAGACAATCATTAGCAGCCAAAGTCTCAGAAATCTTCCTCAAAACCTCGATTTCCAAATCACTCCCCAAACATTGAACATCAACCACCTCCACCTTACTCTCATCATCGTCGTCAACAACATCACCAATAATCTCATGTTTCAATTTCATCAACAATCCTTCATATTCATCCTGCAAATTCAAAAGGGCTTCATCCAGAACCCCATCAAACCTCATAGAATCTATCTCACTCTCACAAACGACCTTAAGCGTCACCAAAGTCTCCCTCAGTCTCTCCGTCCTGTAATGATCGGTCGCCTTCGTCCTGCTCAAGAACTCTACCACTTCTTGCAGCTTCTGAATGGCTGGATCGCTTTCGCGGCTGATTGAAACGATGGATTCGTTTAACTTGTTCACGCAGTCGACGTATTTTATCAGCTTTTTCAATCTTTTTCCCGCCTTCTTCTCTGAGAGCAGTTCTGAGGCGATCCCCAGAAGTCTGGCTTGAAGGGATTCGTAAAGTTTGAAGCTTTCTAAAAGGGCTAGACCGGGTGAAATGGCCCGGTTTATTCGTGTCTCCAGAGCTTTGTTTGCTATTGACAGGGACTGTAATGGAGCTACTCTTCGTGAAGCCATGTCGAGGTTTTCGCGTATGGCCTCGAAGTTTTGGTCTATTTTTTGGTAGTTTGTTTCTATGGTGGATGAGGCTTTGAGGAGGGCTTTGAGATCGGAATGGGATGATTGTAAGTTGATCAAAATTGAGTTTTGTTCACTTTTGAGGTTCTCCATTTACGGATGTGTTTGTTTCAGGTGTTGGAGTGTTTGTGATTTTTGAGGTGCTAAAACTGTTGGGGAGATGTGGAGAGGACGACAGGGGGTATGTGTAATTTAATAAAAATAGATTATTCGATGTAAACAAAGGCAAATGGCGGTGAGGAATTGTAAAGGACAAAGTACGGTTGCGGAGGGTCCAAATGAGGACTGCAGGTTTGTTTTGAATCTGTCCAAATGGTTAGGTTCTTGATTACTATATTTTGTGTTCGCTGGTGTCCCGATTTATTTTAGGCTACTATTTGGGTTTGGATCTCATATTTCATTTATATATATAGGTCATGTAGATTGATAATCAATTGATATTAGAAGAGATAAACAACTTTTTTACGAAAAAAATAAAAAACTTATATAATTTATATGAATGGATGAAATAGAAGATGAACCATCGATTAAAATAGAAAATATAATGCTAGAGTGTGATGAAGTGTTAATAACTCATTAGTCATTATCCTAAACACATAACTCAAATGTTGAAAGTGACGGAAATGATATAGAATTGGTCGATGAAGCACAAGAATTGTAACAATGTTTGGTACAACTTTGTTATTGCCATTTTGTTAATTTTCATGCTATTCCTTTTAAATTTCAAACGCAATCACTATTATTATACATAAATGCACTAGAGTATTATATTTGAAAAATGATTTGAGTTTTTTTTAAAGGGAACAGAAGATAATCACAACAAATCAATATCTTCGGTAAGTTGTTTTGATGAAAGGGAAAACAACGCAGCAAGAAAAAGAACTGTTTCTTATTACTGAAAAATGAATTGGTATACAACAATTTAACCCTAAGGAATAATATATACTAATAAAAATAACGTAATTAAAGGAATATCCCAATATACAATAAAACATAACTAGTAAGACTAATGAATGGGTGTCAAAAAAAATAAGACTAATGAATAAAAGAACATAATATTCACAAAATATACGCTCTTAATTCCCCTCCTCCAGTCGGAGAAAGAAGATTTTTCATTCCCAGCTTGGACAAACACCCATGAAAAGGTTGAAAAGACAAAGCTTTTGTTACGAAACTGGGCAAAATCAGAAGCTAGACACGGGTATTCCCTATCCTTAAAGTTTCTATCGCCCTTAACTTTCTGGGAAGTGTGCTACAGGTTTCAGGCGATATACTTCCAGGATATATGTGAAGCTATATTATTTGGGAGATTTTGTGTATTAACACTTCATAGGAAATCAAATGAATGTTGTGTGTTTGCTTTCAGCTAAAGGGGTTGTATGTATTGATACTCAAGTGTTACAAAAACGGATTCATTTGAATTATAGCTGTTGGGGAATTAATTCAACATCAATAGGGCTGTTAGTGGCCCCTGAATTAAGTGCGCCATCAAACGCCACATTCGCCCATGTCCGGCCCACGGACCCGGCCCCGGCCCAAGCCCGAACCGCGCAATGTGCGGTGCACCGTACCACGAGTGAGCCCATCGACTCTCTCTTAAGTGCCACAGATTTAATACTATATTAACCACTTTAATATATAAAGTAGCCTCATTTTCAGTATTTGTTCTATGTGGGACACTAAGAGTCACAGTTTTTCTAAACACCTATTATATGTCTTTTACATTTCCAATGACTCTTCACTTATCAATGTGGGATATTAAAGGACATATAATATTCAACAATCCCCGACTTGTTTGGAAAAACTGCTCTTTTCCCAACCAGTATCTGATTAAGCATTATTTAAAGAGCACGCGCATAACAAAAGGTGTGACAAACATTGAACTTTTCCTTAGTGTAAGAAACTCAAGGTCTCGCCGAAGTTGATGGTGTCTGCAGATTGAACCTCAGCTCCTTAGTGGCGTGACCGGAGTGACCACACACACGTGTTCTTTTTCGCACAACAAGCACTCCACTGCTTGGCGCTTATCTAGCCATACACCATATCCAGTTTCATGAATCTTTAAGAGAGTAAACCACAACTCTCTATAAGAAGCGGCTTCACTTCTAATTCATATAGGCAAAATATTTCTTGAGCACTTGTTGCAAAATAGTGCAGCATTTTGTTAAGAGCACAACTTAACCTTATCTCGATGCAACTCACGGAGCTATTTGCTACTACATATGTGACCACTTGATAGCTCTAACCAACTCGTGACTTGTTTTTTCCCTTTAAACCTTTAATCAGGGGTAACCTAGATTAAAGGTAGGGTTACCATCACTTATAGTTCGGGTGGTTTAAGTCACATATCTCTTGTAGTTGTAGCTACTAAGTCTCTCGTCAGAGGCTTAGTAAATGGATCAGCCAAATTCTTATTTGACCTCACATAGATAATTGTTATGATACCATCTTGTATCAATTGTCTCACAAATGCGTGTCTAAGACCAATATGTCTAGACTTACCATTAT
>JBBMKE010000009.1:7666326-7696582 GCA_037834125.1 Lippia alba | reverse complement strand
GAAAATCAAGTTGTTTTGGAGAAGTATCTTCAATTTATAGACTTGAAGAATATAGCCGTTGCACTCTTTTCTTTGGCACACCTCCCAATGGTCCAATATTCAAACTTTGAAATGCAAGTGAGAGAGAGAGTGTTTACTCCACTAGCCATTTAGATTTGTCCTGCATAAACTATTTTCTTTGGCACACCTCCCAATGGTCCAATTTTCAAACTTTGAAATGCAAGTGGGAGAGAGAGTGTTTGCTTCACTAGCCGTTTGGATTTGTCCTACATGAAGGATTTAAAGAATAAATTAAGACAAGGATAAATTAAATTAAGTGCCTTGGAACTTGTGCAGCATATTTCAGCTGTGTTCGTCTTGGAATGATTTGTTCCGGTGAATATTCTTGATCTGCTTGGAATGACTCGTTCTAGTGATTGTTCCGACACAACACTTTTTATTGATAACTCAAAATAATGGATGTTCAACAATATATTTATTTATTTTATTTTCCTGAATTTCCGTAATTGTTATTTAAGTTTCTTAGTAATTTCATGTGTACCTTTTATTTACCTTTTTTAGGATTTCATGTGTATAACATTTTTTAAAAAGGATTTCACGTGTATTTTAGAAATCCACTAGTATTTCATAAAGTTTCAATATTTTGCCGGAGAATCATCACCCTGTCGTTAAAAATGACCCATATCTTGGTGGAAAAAAAGATTTGAAATCTTGTAATATACAAATATGTACATGATATAATATAAATACGACGATATAATGTTAAAATAAAATTTTAACTTAGGAGTGTCCTACATAACACAATACAATAAAATAATATTTTAAAAAGTATTCGTACAAATAGCTAAAATTTCAATAGACAAGTCCTGGTTTACGGACATTTATATCTAGTTATTAATTAAAGTACGAAGCATTTGGTACGCTTGTGAAGTTAATTTAATTTAATATAATTCGGACTTATTAACTAAAATTAGGTAACTCTAGTAGCACCTAATTTTGTGTTTGGTAGTAGATATTAGTCCCATACCAAAGATTTGTATCCTCTAATATTGTGTTTGGTATATACTTCCGTAACTAGTATTAACTTGCAGGTTTCCTAAACTACCCACAACTTATAGTAATGCCCAGCTTCTTCTGCAAAATAGAAAATATAGCCAAATTTAATTTATAAGTTATAACTGAAGCATATATAAGAGAAGTCGAGTGTTAGAAAACTTTTTGTGTACATATACATATCCCTTAATTAAACATGTCAAGCAATAACATAAATCCCTTTTCTGTTCCCTACAACAACATTTTTTAGGATTCTAACAACGAATTGCTGAGCCCTTTTGAACCCTTGGACGATTCGTGGCCACTGTTTCGAGAATATCACAATTAGCCCTAGAAACAATGATGATCGAGTCACCAATGCAATTACCATTCATGAGCCACAGCAACAACAACAATAACGCCAAGACAAGCTACCAATTTAGGTAAGTAAAATGAAATTGTTTTTAATAATTAAAAGAGTTAATTCCAGACGCCTATTCAAAATTTTAATTTTTAATGTGTTTTTCTTCTTAACCTTTAAATTATTTTGATTGTCCTTATAACGTTTGAAAAATGACATATTTAACTCCTCTAAATAGAGTAGATCTATACATAATACATGTATCAATATTATATACCAAATTGAACTCATCAATGTAAGAAACACAACAATGATCTCAAATCAAAATCCAACAACCGAAAAAGCTGGAAAAATCACCGATCAAAGATAGCGCCTGTCGGACGTAGTTTTGCTATGATTTCCAACGGTCAATAGAGTCGACCGAGAAATGAACTTTGTTCGGTGGTCTTGAAATTTGGATCGCTATGATGGAGGAGAAATCGATTGTAAAAAATTTAGACGTGACACTTTCAAATGTTAAAGGGGACAATCGCACTGATTCAAAGATTATGAGCCAAAACACACTAAGAGTAAAAAAAAATAAAGAGTTTCCGAAATTAAACGTAACTAAAATATGTGTTTATGTCTTTATTTTGTTTACTGCAAAATACCAACAAGTATTATATAAATTTGGTATAATATGATTATTTTTTAAAGAGTACTTTTCCGGGACAAAAAATGAGATAATTCAAATATTATATAATTCTTTTTTTTTTAGGGAAAATATTATATATTTCTAAGTAAGAACAAAATACATATATAAACTTTTGTAGAACCAACATATAAGACTGGAGTAGGGGCGCAACACTTAATATTTTATTGAAATGAGTTGATTTTTTATAGGTTAAAAGACAGTGAAATTATTATTTTTTTATATAAATTTACACTATTTATTTATTTAACATATACGCACCCGAAACAGGATTCGAACTCAAAATTTTATATTAAGAAAATGAGCCTATTAACCAGTTGAACCAATATTTATTATCATTATTTATTTATTCCTTGAAAAACATTATTAATTCCTAAAAGTAGCTTATCTCTGTTGCATATTTAATTATATTTTAACTTATTCTTTTATAAATTAAGAAGTCGTTTACTTAAGTTGAAAGTAATCCAATAGGTTTTGGTTAGTAAAATATTAAAATTGTGTAAATTGCCCAGAAGATAAAAAAAGATTTGTTTATATTAATTGTTTGTGGTTTACCGACAACCTAATTTTATAGCACTTGTTTACAATGTTGAGTTGTTTTCGTTAGACTACTTGTAAAATCTCAATTTATATTTTTATTAGTTAGGTCAATAATGTTTTTTTGCAAAACTGACAAGAAATATGTTAATTAACAACGACAATTTCACGTAGCTAATATCTCATTCTAATAAATTTTTAGGGCTTGGTTTTAAACTAAGGCTCATCACAAATTAGAGTACACAATTTATTATGGGTTCACCTATCCTAATATACGAGAGTAAACCACTTCTAAGTGTAAAGAGAAACACTTTCCATTTTCCTTCTTTTGGGTATATTTCTTTCTTCAAATTTATGTCTTAAGATTGCCTAATATCAAACACAAATAATAATAAAAAATCAAATATCAAACCTACTACTACTACTAATAATTAATTTTATTATTATTATTATTATTATTATTATTATTATTATTATTATACTTTTATTTTTTTTATTGTTGAATATGTTATCTTTTCTGAAAAAGGAAAGAAAATGACAAAAAAGATTCATTTTACAGAGAAAATAATATCGTGGCATCATTAAACGTTGGTCGACAGTACAGAAGAAAAATGGAGTTTAAATGCACGAAGCTCTGCGCCATCACTGCACTGAATCTCACGTAAAGCTCAACTTCTGCACTGCCACTTGTAAACCCTAAACTCTAAACCCCTTTTCTCGTTAATCCCAAATTATTGCTTTAATTTAACGATCCCATTTCCATTTTCTTGTTTTATTGCCCTAGGGAAATCTAATCACAGTAGTGCCACCCATTTAGGAAATAGGTATTAAAATTCTCAGGAACCTATTGGTTGGTAATAATCTGGAGGAGCATTGGAGAAACGATGGAAGATGCGTATGCTAGATCTGTCCCCGAGGTAAAAAACACGAATCTTTAACTTATATCCTGTAAATTGACCTCGTTTATCATTTCTTGTGTTTGCCTGAGATCAATTGAGCAATTTAGTGTTGTAGTAGGTTGAAGTTGGATTCTGTTTTTCGCGAAATTGTACTTTTTCCACAGTAAAATTGTATAACGGTGTGATCATTTGAACAGGTTTTAGAATTCTTTGCTGTGGATCCGACTAGAGGTTTGACGGATGGACAGGTAACAGAGTTATCTTGATTGCTTGTCAATCCCAATTCCCATGATTTGATCGATGAAGTTTTACATAAAAATGACCTTTTGCTCCATTTTGCTCCATCTAAATTAAGATGAATTTGGGAGACTGTAAAGAGGCCATGTTCATTATTTCAACATATGCAGTCATTTCTCCTTTTTAGTTTACCAGTGCTATTTCTGGATGTTTCAGGTTGCAAAGCATGGTAGATTGTATGGGAAAAATGGTAACTGCTGAACCTTCGTGGTTTGATGTTATGATTGTTTGTTTCTGGAAAAGGGAGGCTTTATATAGTGTTTCTTTGCTGATTGGAACAGAGTTAGGTGTTGGCATGATGTAGAATTTCAAAGTTTGTTCTTGTTTTGTTTACTATCTTTCTTATGGCTTAGCTTTTCTCTATCATGATTTCAAATGTTTTATGTCCTCTCTGATGTGCCACTTTTCAACTCTTTGGATGCATGTAATGTGTTTTGGCTGCAGTGCTACCTCAAGAACAAAGTAAGTTACTTAACTCTCTCTCCCAGCACACCCATTTGCATTAACATTATATATTTTTCTCTTGCATGTTTTGTAATACTTTGGAATCTAGTTGAATCAACTCAGCTAATATTAGTGCCCCATCCCAATCACTATAGCAATCCTGAATCTTGTTTTGTGCTTCAATATTTACATGAGCCATGCTTTAGAGATAGCTTATCAACTTCAGCTTATAAGAGAACCAGTCATGATCGGAAGATAGTGCCTCGTAATCTTGGACAACCAAAAGTGGCACCATAGTCGGCCGAACTATTTAACAGATATGCTTAATGTTATTATACGAACAAACATTGGTATCTGTGTCTTTTCGTGTCTGTCCACGCATCCTTGCACTTCTACTTGCAATTATCAAAGAAAGAAGAGACTTTATGTCCTATCAATAGCAAGTACCAAGGCCTTTTTTCTAGCATCTTAGTGATGTCGGTGTCACCTTGTTTTATATGTTGTCACTTCCTATTTATTTTGTTGAAGTCACTTCCGTAAGGCATACAAAACTTTGTGTTTCATCTGTAGAATTAGATAGTGAATTCTAACATTGTTATTATTTTCACTCAATTCAGGCACTCCTTTTTGGAGACTGGTGCTGAAGCAATTCGATGATTTACTTGTAAAGATATTAATTGCCGCTGCAATAGTTTCCTTCCTTTTGGCCTTGGCTAATGGAGAGACAGGATTATCTGCCTTCTTAGAGCCTTCAGTAAGATAACATCTTCCTCAATTTCTGAACTTCGTAGCCACTGACAATTGCATTCAAACTGAATCTGATGTTGATGTATCCTCATTGTGCCTGTTTGCTTTCTGAACATGAAAATTTTTGAAGATTATTATTATCAATCAGTTACAAACTATCACAGCTATCACTAATAATCTATAGGCTTGATTTGTTTGTTTATTAATGTTAAACAGCTTTAACATAGTTGAGCTCCTGTAGTTTTTATCAGTTTTGGCGGATGATGAAATAATTTAGTCAAATTCTGATCACGTTACTATAATATTTTTCAGAAGAAATCTACTGCAAGATTGTAAGTGAGTTTTATTATCCCTAAAATTTAGAACTAAGGAATTAAGAATTTTATAAAAGTGGTGAAAAAGAACATTATTACCAGTTGGATCAGTGTTGGACAATGTTGCTAAATTTCCTGATTGCGAATGTATGTTCACTATTGCTTGCAATTCCTTGTCCCAATGTGTTGTAATTGATATAGAGTTCAGTAGGAGAGTACTGTAAAGAAAATCTGTTTTCCTGAAATAATGGATCTATAAATAGAAAATTAAAGCAAGGTTGAATAATGGTATAGTCCAAGTGTGGCAGGAGTTGAATCAATTAAAACCATAAAGGAATTATAAGAAAATAAGTAGATTACCAAGATAGTTGAGTTTATTATATTTCTAATTCCTTTTCGTTTATAACTATGTAGTCGGAAATGTAAAACTTTTCTTGACTAGGTTTTCCCAATTTCTGCTTGATAGCAGATGATTTTGTATAAGTAATTAAATAATTATTTTGTGGATCCACATGTTGCCAAAGACCTCAAGAATAGTGATTCTGAACTGTAAACTATTCATAAATGTTACTTTGGTAGATTTGTGATAATCAAACAATCGGTTAAATTCTTGTAAACTTAATATATCACTTCTAGTTTAATCTGAAAGTTGTTGTCTAATGTATTTAAACAATCTTTTCAGCCTGATTATTCCAGGTGGATCTGTATCTCTTTCCTTTTCGGTTGTCCCAATATTCTCTTGTCATTCAATGCTCTTTACATTTTGTCTAGTTATATCTCACACATATGATCAGATATATTTAGAAACATTTATTTTGTGAAGCTAGTTGCCCATGGCACTGGAAAAAGGTTCCTGGGATGTGGGCCCTATATTTAACCATGATCTGTGATAATGCAACTAATTTTTGAATAACTTCTATAACATTAAGGTTAAGTTTGTGTTAACAACGGCATTTTTAAGCATAGATGGCAGACTAATACTGAACAATCATTACACAGAAGTGTGTGCGACATGGACCTCCAACATCATTCTCTTGTTCAATCTGGTTTAGAAGCTATTGGATAGGGCGAGAATTTAGCGCATAAAAGACGAGTATGGAACAAACTCCCTGCTTAATTTGTCGTATTAGGGTTGCACTTCAATGTGAATTTCATTGTTTGGATATTTATCTTGGTTGCATTATTGGTTCTTGTAAATGGCAGGGGAACCTTTTATGTTTGTGTCAGACATCTTTCAGTTTAGCTAAGTTATTTAATCTTCAGGGTATGTTTGCCAACAGGGGTTGGTCCAAGCGGTAAATGGATTCATTCCTAAGGGCGAGGTCCCGGGTTCGAATCCCCGCTTGGGTGTGCGTGTGTAAAAAAAAAAAAAAAAGAATAAAATTCAGTGTATGTTTACCAGATTCTGATGAGTCTCTTAAGTGTAGCATGTTTGGTCTTACAGGTCATTCTCATGATATTGGCTGCAAATGCAGTTGTTGGAGTAATCACTGAAACAAATGCCGAGAAGGCTCTTGAGGTCAGTATGGTATCTCCGTAAGGTTATGTTGGGCATTCGAGATTCATGTTTATGCATACAATGCTTATATGTTTCATGACGTTTCCGTCATTTCATCTCATTTCATACCTACTTTGGAGATCCACGTTTATGTATGCTGTGACTATACCAATTTTTCGGAATCTTCTCTTTTTTGGTTTAGCGTACTGTTACTGATGTTTGGTTGACTTTCCACTGCAATTGAACAAGTATAGAGTTGTCTGTCCATCATAAGAGTGTTTGTCTTTTCTCAGCTCAGAAACTTGGAGAGGTGCATCTCATGACAGTGTGGGGCTCTTGTTGAATTGTGCTCCTCCTTTTGAATAGAAGTTAGAAGACTAAATGTGTATTGTGAAAATTCTTCTGTGTAGAGGCAATGCATAATTCTGAAGGACTTCTGTTCTGATTACTTTTATTTATTTGTGGAAAGGCTAGTAAGCTTGAAGCATTTTAAAATATTGAACTACTAGTACTTTGTTGATGAAGGTTCTGATGCTGTACAGCAGGCACTTGTTGCATAAACTGTTAAGGGAGTAGATTTGGAGATAATTGTTTATGTGTTTATGTTCGTTCGAAAAAAATAATCTACTGTGTGGTCAACGCATCATTGAATTTTATTTTACTGTTGACATCTGTTATTAGTTTTACCCATTGATAATTCTCTTGCGTTTAATTAGGCCCTATATAAACTTTAATATCTATAGTCAGCTTTCAACACAATAATATAGAGATTTTATGCTTCGAATATGTGATGCTTGAAAAACTAAGTCTTTATCATATCTGATTTTTTCTTTATTAAGAGTGGTGTTCAGATTAAGGATAGAAGTCCTTTGCAACCCGGGTACCAATGAAGTCAAAAAACTTGTACTAGAAACTGAAATAGAAAATTAAAGAAATAAAGCAAAGTTAAATGTACTAACACTTTTGTATGACTTAGTTCTGCAGCTTCTCAAATATATAATTTCTAGACGTGGTGCTCCACCTCTCTAGATTTCAACAGAGGCGATGACCATTGCGATTTAAAAAACTTTGAGATTAAATACAGATACGAACATCAAAAAGTTTTGAGATGTTTATTTTGAATTACTGGTTCTTCTGCAGGTTGTATTAAAATTTATTTGGTTATTAGGGCAGCTTGCCTGTAATGCTACTATGATGTAACTTTCGTCTCCTGGAATTGGATCCTGTCCACATTAATAATCTACATTAGAGAAAGGTCCTTCATAAGACTTAACGAAAATATAGAAGCAAAAATTTGTTTTTAACTTTGTGCATGGCAATAATATATATACATGATACTACAAAAATATGAAATTGTGTATCTAATGAATTTTTTTGCTTGCTTAATTCACTTATCATTGGGGTTTTCTGCCTTTTCTTGATTTGCAGGAATTACGTGCATACCAAGCTGATGTTGCAACTGTTCTGCGAAATGGTAAATCATTCTGCAACATCATGGCAATTTTTCATCTTATTCATGGTTATTAATTTTCAATCCACAAAATCTTGTGCTTAACCATTTTTGGAATCTGTAATAGGTTGCTTCTCAATCTTACCAGCGACAGACCTAGTACCCGGAGATATTGTAGAAGTAAGCGGTATGTGGGTCACTGAATTTTATGTTAAAAAAAAAAGTCCTTTACTGCAACTTTATTTAAAAATTTAGCTTCAACGTTCTTACTTTTATGTTTTTAATTAGTGGGCTGCAAGATTCCAGCAGATGTGAGGATGATAGAGATGCTTAGTGATCAATTACGTGTGGATCAAGCAATTCTTACTGGTACTCTCTCTCTCTCTCTCACACACACACACACACTTGTTTTGTCATGTATAAAATGCCTAAAAAGTTTGTTTCTCTTGCCGTTTTTTCCTCCCAACTCCTTTGTAATGGTTGAGAGAATAATGCGTCATTCTTTCTTGGACTAACATAGGCGAGAGCTGCTCTGTGGAAAAAGAGCTGGATATTACCAATGTGACTAATGCAGTATACCAAGACAAGACAAACATTCTATTTTCGGTAATATTCTGCAAGCTATTAAATGGTGCATTTGATATCAGTCTACTTGTCATGCAAATGAATCTTATCACTTTGATGTTTTTCTTCCCTACCTCGAAAGCTTCAATGCACTAGCAAATTGTGACTTTTCAAGCTTCATAATTTGTCTTAATTTTTTTTTCAGGGAACAGTTGTAGTTGTTGGAAGGGCAAGAGCTGTTGTTGTTGGTGTTGGATCTAATACTGCAATGGGAAGCATACGTGACTCTATGTTGAAAACAGAAGATGTGAGCACTATTAATTGTTTTAAAAACTTCTAGCAGTCTTTATTGATGATAGGGTTGATTCTTTTATCCCTACAGAACATAATAGTAGATCGAGCCCTGGTCCATAGTACATGGGAATGTTTTAATATGTTAAAAAAACGGGAGAACTTTGCTCCTTGGCATCGTGAAAAAATACTCATGTCAGATATCGGATATTACAATTAACATGATATGTATCCAAGTTTTAATAAGTTATCCTTTCTAAATACTTCTACAGTATTGTTTATCAGCGTGTATGCATTCTATAAAGCTGCTAGCAATGTAAACATGCATATGATAGCTATTAGAGTTTGAATCTCCTTCATTGGCTAATATGTGATGCAGGAAGCTACACCACTGAAGAAGAAGTTGGATGAATTTGGCACTTTCTTGGCTAAGGTGAGTTTTTAAGCTCACAATTTTTTGCTTAACGCATAATTTTATGTTAAAGTCATATCTGGTTGCTTTTTTTTTATTTGAACCTTATAACATTTGTCATCTGGTATATCATTTCTTTCTGAGATTATTTGCTCAATCTAGGTTATTGCAGGCATATGTATTCTAGTTTGGATTGTCAACATTGGCCATTTTCGAGATCCTGCTCATGGTGGCTTCTTTGGAGGTGCAATACATTATTTCAAGGTATATGGATATGTTTTATCTCATTAAGTCCCACAAATCCTCAAAGGTTTCGATGTCTTGCTTTGCTTATTGCTGATTAAATTATTCTGGTGGTGGTTATGTATATCCGGATAGATTCTTCGGTTCCGTAAAACTAGGAGTAGATGTTCTTCCTTTGTGTTGGAAAGTCCTTAGGAGTGGTATTTATGTTCATTGGTATGCAATACACTGGTCTAGCTTCATTAGGAATTTATTGCCTTCTCAGAGCGACTTTGGCTGTAAAGAAATTCAACTTGGCCCTGCCACCTTGCATGGGGGGTGGGTAGTCAATCATGTGTATCTGGTTATTTACAGAACCATGCCATAATTTTGGATATGTCTCCTCTTTTTTCATTTTTTGCTTTTTATTCTCTCAATTCTTCTTTACTAGCATCAATATATATATATATATATTTTAAATATCATTTCCTCTCTTCTTACTCTTATTGCATATTTATGCCAAATGTACAATGGATAATCAAGCCCTTGTTATTGTTCCAAATTGAGTTGCTGAACCTTATCCTTGTGGAGCAGATCATGATTAGTAAGAGATACAGTTGATTGTGTCAAATCTATCTTAGGTTTTGGGATTGCATTCACTAGTACAGCTGTACTCAGTTAGAGATTTCTACTCTCGTAAAATAAAACATCTTCTGTCTGGTGATTCAATTCTAAGACATATCAGCTTGTTCAATTTATCTCCTCCCGAGTTTGTTCATTTGACCTTCTTAATTTAAATTTGGTATACTATTTTGCCATTGCTTATTTGTTCTGGATACTATTTATTTTTAGTTGATCACACACTAATGGATTTTTCTTTTCTAGATTGCAGTTGCTCTTGCTGTTGCCGCCATCCCTGAAGGACTACCTGCTGTTGTGACAACGTTGGTCCTTAACTCTATATGTGGAACCATGTGACTTTAATATATACATGACCGTCCTCATACTATTTCCAGCTAAAAAAGTTTGAGATGGGCAATAGGGTGTGCATCTGAAGAAATGAATTCATGCATATAGTTATGAATATGTTACTATTGAGAGGCCTAGTTTGTGAGTTGGTACCTATCAGACATAAGAAAGTTATTAGGTCTGCGCAATTTCAGATCGTCCCTTTTAAACATTTGAAAATTTCTTCTCCCAAGTGCATCAGCATGAGTTTCTAATTTGAATTGTCACTGTTCATGAATTGGGAGGCATATCGTTGGGCGAAAGTATTGGAAAGTATTCTATTATTTTGATAGTTTAATATGCAGCAGCATTAATTTTGGTTGGTTTGATTCTCTTACATGCATTTATGAGAACATCAGCAGGCAGCCTCTGAGTGCTTTTGTTTTTGCATTATAATGAACTGCACGTTTACTTTCTTAGTTTGCCATTTGGCACTTGGGACAATTTGTATGCATCATAAAATATTCTCTTAAAAACCCATCTAGACATTAAATTCGCATAATATGCTCTCTCCAAAATTCTAGAATACATTTTGCCCAAAATATTTTAGGAAGTGGTTGTGATTCCATGAAGGTAACAGGTATCCATGTAGTGATGTTTTCTTTGTTATCAGAAGTAATGAAGAGCTGGTACCAAAAAAAAAGAAGTAATGAAGAGCTCAATCTTTTTTTTGCACTAGAGTATACATACCAAAACCTGCAGAAATCCTTTCTTGGGACCGCATGCACACCAGCTAGAGTTAAACTAGTCATCCCTGTATGCATGCCATGCTTGATGGTCATGCGGTCTCATGTTCTCTAGTATTTTTATGGTGATTGATTAACTTTTTTAGCTAGTTTGTTATATGCATCAAATTCTTATTCTATATTGCCTCTGGATGTGAACAGGTGTTTAGCTCTTGGAACGAAGCGAATGGCTCGTTTGAATGCTATTGTTAGGTCATTGCCATCAGTGGAAACCTTAGGCTGCACAACAGTGATATGCAGTGACAAGACTGGTACTCTCACTACCAATATGATGTCTGTCTCGAAGGTGCTCATTTAAACGCTAAGTGTTCTTTTTTCTCAACTAAATCCTTTTGTGCCTCCTTCCTTCATTAACAAGTTTCTTTAAGGTTGGAATGAAGAGTGGAGAATATGTGGTTTGGTCTTATATTTATTCTCTATTGGTTCAGTAGAAAATATAGAAGTATATAGAAGCTAGATTTCTGTACACCCATGCTTCATCTTTTCGTCCTTACAGTTCATCCACTGTAGAATTTTCTTTTTTTTTTTTTTTCTTTTTTCCTGTTTTGTTCTCTCTGTTCTACAGTTATTTTTATGCAGATTTGTTTGTATCTGCTCTACATGTGCAAGTGTGCCTTTCATTTCTTATAATTACTTTTCTATTGAAATTTGATTCTTCAATCGAAAGTTTTCTGTCATTGTTACTTTAGATCTTGGATGAAAGCCTAATTCCCATCTTTGAGGAAAACAATTTTGATAATATTCTCAATCCTATGCCTTGCTGTTTCAGTCCACACAAGGAATTAATATTACAAAATTTTGTCTTACCTGTCCAGGTATCTGTTCTTCATTCTGCACATGATGTTCCTGTTCTAGCTGAATATAGTGTAAGTGGAACCACATACGCACCAGAAGGTGCTCTCTTTGATAATACTGCAGATGAGCAGGTAGTTTTTCTTACTTGCAGTTACTTTGCCTTTATTTTTTTGCATGCTATTCATTAAGTTTCATAGTAAGTTTGGCGTCTTTTCTTGGTTTCTCAATCTTTCGATACCCTAATCCTCCAAATTCAAGAATCAGTTTCTAATTAACATTTTGTAGTTATTGTCACGTCTCTACAACCTTTATGCTTTGAAGATCAAATGCTACCCATTTCTTTAGGTTAAAATTTCAATTAGAAGAAGATTTATTCTAGTTATGTCAACTTTAAATCTTAATATAGTTTAGAAGACTCACCCTGTCAGCTTTCTCTCCGTTTTCTCTATGTTACAGCAGCTTTAAGTACATTTGTCTATGTTTTAAACATGTGTGTCCAATATTCTCAGCTGCCCTTGTCATCATTTGTTGACATGTTCTGTAATGTCATGGATTTAATAAATTGAATATTTACTTGAGATATAATGCAGCTTGAGTTGCCAGCAAATCTACATTGTCTTCTACATACAGCAATGTGTTCAGCCCTTTGCAATGAGTCTGTTATTCAATACAACCCAGACAAAAGAAGTTATGAAAAGATTGGTGAGTCCACTGAAGTTGCACTTCGCGTACTGGCGGAAAAGGTTGGTTAAAATCTTGTTTTGCTGATTCTTTCAAATATAACACTGCTGCTTGATTTCATCTATTTATCATTATTAATCCTTCCTTCCTTTGCTTTGCATTCTAGTTTGAATTAAGTTCTATCATTTTCTACAGATTGGCCTTCCTGGTTTTGATTCTATGCCTTCTGCTCTGAATATGCTATCGAAGCATGAACGTGCATCATACTGTAATCGATATTGGGAGGACCAATTCAAAAAGGTTTGCTCCTCCAATGAATACTTTTTTGATAAGATTGATAGAGCTCGGGCTGATCACCTTTTCAATTGATGACCTTCTGTTTGTTCCGTTTATTAGCTGAAAATGTTGCAGTTATTTGTTCTTAGTTTTCTGGTCTATTAATTGGTGTCATGCTATATTTGTTCTTTTAACATTCGTGCAAAGACAGCAATTTGACAAGGTTGCGTTATATTTCGACAATGCCTCATGATTTGGAACCATCTATGGTCATTATGCTTCCTTCTTACTGTAGTGATGAAGTATAAAACTTTGGCCTATCGCAGGTTGACATGTGAGATATAATCGTCTGTGGGGTACAATTAATTTTCAAATATTGATAATTGAGATATGCTTGCACATTATATAGCTAATAATCAAATTACGATATCCTACAAGTATAATGGAGGAACTCTGAAGAATCACACAAGATTCATATAAGCTAGAGTCCATTTTGAGTCTGGAGTTAATGAAGCTCCTATCAAGCATTCAACTTCTTGGTCACTGTCCTGTCCGACTCGGTCACTTCATCATCACTTGTTCTAAATAATAGTGTTGACTTTGCATAAGCTTCAATCAAGTCAAAAGTTCTCTACAGTCGTGCTGAATGAGGATGACACAACATGTTTTGTGTTTCTATACATATGTTTTTTAGAGCATGCTCTCTGCCATGTAATAGACCTACTGTTATCCTTTTGTGAAATTTGCTGACGTTATAATGCATGTAGGTATCTGTGTTGGATTTCACCCGTGACCGGAAAATGATGAGTGTGCTCTGTAACCGGAAGCAGATACAGATTATGTTTTCAAAAGGTGCTCCAGAGAGTATTCTTCCCAGATGCACAAATATAATGTGTAATAGTGACGGCTCAACTGTTCGCCTAACGCCGGAAATGAGATCTGAGATAGAGTCCAAGTTGAACAGGTTTGATCTATTTTCATGGTGTTTTGAATGGGATTCTGCCCACTTGTTATATTTGTATATTCGTGGAAAAATGTATCTTTTCTACTTTGATGCTTGGAGAAAGATTTGCAATTTACTTGGGGACAAACTAATGGAGAAAGATTTGCAAGACTTTACTATCTAAATTATGCCGTAATGGGAATATATGTGACATTGGTTGAAGATTAGTATTTGGACCTGTTAGCTAGCGAGGGTAACTGATTTATGCAACTATCTGGGTTAACCTTTTTCTAAAGTAGGTATATTTCTAGCTTGTTGCCTGTGGAATCTATTGATTGCAATTACTCCATATCTTCATGTGGAAAATCAGAAAATAGTCTATTATTTATGACAAAAGGCTTTACATTATATCGACATAATGAAAGAACTATAGTAGAGACCTATAATAGGATCTTCGGGGAAATCTTGTGACTTGGCGGCGTAAGAAACAGACTACTGTGGCAAGATCCAGTGCAGAAGCCGAATATAGGGCTATGGCTCACACAACAAGCGGGATGTTTCGGTTGAAGAAATTAATAGTGGAACTTGTCTTTGGCTACAATGAACCTTTGCCTGTGCACAGTGGCAATCATGCTGCCATTCTCATTGCAAACAATCCTACTTTTCGTGAAAGGACGAAACACATTGACATTGATTGCCATTTTGTACAAGAAGCTGTCATGAGTCAGAAAATCAGTACTCTGTTTACACCTCATCATGACAAGTAGCTGATGTGTTTTACTACTGCTCTAGGAATTAAATAATTTTGAAGTTTCTGTAGCAAGCTGAACACAATTGATACATATGCTCCAACATCCAATTTCATATTCTTGAACTATATCTTCATGCATATCTTTGTGCCATGACATTGATTTGGAATTGTCTTTCAACTGGACTTTTGTGGATTTTCTGTGGGGTTTCAACGGTATTGTTGCTTGTAAATGTTTTACTGTTTTAGAAAGCTATCACTTAGAGGTAAAGTAATTACACTGGGATGGCATTTGTGGTTTATATTTAGATGTTTTGAATGTGTAAGCGTCTCTATCCTGATGATCTTATAGACCTTTTCTACATTTTCTACCATAAATATTTCTCCCAAAATTGGAGTAGCTATTTCTATTGCTTTCTATATGGAATTTCACTATTTTATGGCTACAAACTACGTCATTTACTCAGATATGGACCCAGTCACCCAGCAATGTGAATCTTAGGACCTTAAATGGTTCTGGATACCAATGGATGAATACTTGTGGAACCCCATAAACTAATGTTGCAAATCTCCAACCATATTCTGTTGATAATAATTTTCTTTTATAATATTTAAACTTCTACAAGCTATTGATTTGACATGTAAAGCGAGGGTAATTTGCATCCTCAGTAACCCAGTTTTTGCCACTGGAAATTTGGCTGGACTGGCTCTTTAGAAAATGCAGGAAATTTACTTGTTGAACCAGGTCATTGGTACAAATTAGTTCCCTAGACATAACATATCCATAAAGATGAAAATAAAGATATTCTGGAAAATGGGCACGTTAATCAATTTTGTGTATCTCGGCCAAAAGTGACCTTAATGTACCTTCTTTCAATAATGAAGAAGCTATTGTGGCAATGGTGTTTTGGATTTCTCAGTAGTGAGATGGTGGTTCAACTGTGAAATTGGAGGGATTTCAGAGAAGGTTTAGAGCCCCCATTATGGATATGCAAAGGGCATTAAGTGCCGTTAGATGTATCATTAGCCATATCTTTGTTGTATATGCAGAATGCCTTATGAACAAATCTTCTGTCTTTTAATCGATTGATCTTACACTTAAAATTTCTATTAATAACTTTTGTATTGACCCCTTTTCTGTTTAATAATATTGGCCTTATGGATTAGACCTCTTCTGCTTGTATCAGTTTTGCAGGAAAAGAAACTTTAAGGTGCTTGGCTTTAGCCTTGAAAAGGATGCCAATGGGGAAGCAGGTCCTGTCCTTTGATGACGAAAGTGATCTTACATTTATTGGGTTGGTATGCTTTCTTTTCTGTATGACACATTTTTTGAGTTTGTTGTTACAGATGTATTTGCAGTAACTTGGTTTGTCATTTAGTGGTTAAATGTCCTGAAGCTTATGCAGTGGATTCTTGGTTAATGTTGTTCTTTTGTGACTTGATATTTTTGAGAATTTTAGCGTTGTAATACTTTAGTTTGGCCGTGCTGCATCCTTCATTTTTATATATTTGTCCCTTGTTTTGTTAAATGAAAAGGTCGGCATGCTTGATCCACCCAGAGAGGAAGTAAGAAATGCTATTCTTTCTTGTATGACAGCTGGAATACGAGTTATAGTTGTTACTGGAGATAACAAGGTAAATATGAAGTAATTATCCTTTTGATTGTGGTCTTTCTGTATTTCACGCTTTTTAGCTGTCATATGTATACTATATATTTACTTAGTTCTTTTGAATTGCAATATGTATAGACCACGGCTGAATCATTGTGCCAAAAAATCGGTGCCTTTGCTCACTTGGATGACTTTGAAGGGATTTCTTATACTGCTTCTGAGTTTGACAAACTTCCGGCAATGCAGAAGTCAATTGCATTGCAGCGAATGTCAATTTTCACTCGGTAGTACCCAATTTTCTTGTTTATATTTCTCTCTTTCCTATTTTCGTATTGCTATTACAAGTTTTTCTTCACTCTTTTGTCTGAGTGTTCCTTTCTTTTCATTTCTAATATACTTTACGCGCATTCAATTTTTCACCAGGGTCGAACCATCTCACAAGAGGATGCTTGTTGAAGCATTGCAGCATCAAAATGAAGTGGTAAACCTTTAATCTGTATAGAGGAGTGGTTATCACATATTACTGCACCTTAGCAAAAGGCTTCTGTTTGATCCATTATTTACACTCCAGATTGGTTTGCTACATGCCAATACTTTTTGAGTTTGCATAGTTTCTCTGCTGTCAACATCTATGTGATGAATGATTTGATGCTGTCGGTATTTGTTTAACCAAATCTCTGATTCATTACAATTTTCCATCTGTAATCTGAAGGTTGCTTAGAGATCCTTGAAAAATGTTTTATTGTCAATTGCTTTGCTTTAGGATAGCTACAGGATGTCAATCACATTGCTTTAGGATAGCTGCAGGATAGATATATCTGTTATGGTGGTTTTTCCAACTTTTAAATGCTTTTCAATGCTCCTAACTCATTTAATGGGGCTCCCAAAGTGGGCATGATATGGCCATGCAATCGTAACTAACTAGGCTTTAGTGGAAGCTGGATCTACTTAAATTTACATAGTAGTCTTACTATCATAAGAATTGCTGAACCCTGAATTCGGATATCAAGAAAAGATTAAGGATAACAATCTTTTAGCATTTGGGGACATCAAATATGGAGAAGTCAAGTCTCGTGTGTGCACGTAACTTTCATTCAACAGTTAATATATCAAGCCAATAAATCAAGTTTGCATGTTCAAAATACTGTATATACTTAACAACATATGATTCAATAGTCTTTAGGACATCACCACCGAAACCCTTTTTCAATTGTCAATGCTGATATCCAGTTATATAGCAATGTCATCCCAAGCATACTTTTTTATTTAATAATTTATGAGACAGTTTGAATGCTATCCCGGTCTGTGTTAATCCTTTCATCATGAGAAATGTTGTCCACTGTCAATCTTAGGTTTCTAATTACAAACCATGTCCCTTAATAAGGTTGCAATGACCGGAGATGGAGTCAATGATGCACCTGCACTAAAGAAAGCAGACATTGGGATTGCCATGGGATCAGGCACTGCAGTAGCTAAGGTATTGTCCTTAGTTTCAGTGTTATACATTTTCGGCTTTGTGCCCTCGGGTATGAGTCTAGAGCTTGCCCCTGCTTTATATAATTTGAATTTCCCAATCTTGGCAATGCAAATCGCAATTTTTCCATCCCTTCTGGTTATCTTCAAACTACCTAAAAGTAGGCAAAGTGTCTTAATTTTTGCTGGCCAAGCCGTCAAGCGCACGGTATCTTTTGCCTTAGTTTTTCACACTTATTTCATCAACTTGACTTTGAAGTACTTCAAGGATTTCTCATGCTCACGCCTGAGTTTATTGTTATTAGATGACATGCAGTCATGTCATTTTGGATTCCTTTTGATCCCTTTGTGCATCCATGTTTGTTCTTTCAGAGTGCTTCGGATATGGTTTTGGCAGATGACAATTTTGCCACGATTGTTGCAGTGAGACCTGTACCTTTATTTGGCTTCCAAATGTTTAAGTTCCATCACATCGGATGTGGATTATGTTAGCAATGTCTTCTTTTCTGATCAGGCTGTTGCAGAGGGAAGGGCCATTTACAATAACACAAAGCAGTTCATCAGATATATGATCTCGTCAAATATTGGTGAAGTAGTTTGCATTTTTGTAGCTGCACTTCTTGGCATCCCTGACACTCTTGTACCTGTGAGTTAATTGCTTTTTCATTCCTTACTATTTTTGAACTTGAGGGTATCTTTTGCCCTTTTTACCTGCCAACATTTTTCTCTTTCCTCTAATCTTATTTGCTTGAAGATTCGAATTTTAGAGAATTTTAATTAGCATGAATGTTGTTATCTGAATGCTGTATTCTGCATTCATCTTCTTGGGTCCTTTTCCGCTCCAAGTTAATTTAGGTTACTTGTCAAGTATGCTTATTCATGTCTTTTTTCTTACAGGTCCAGCTTCTTTGGGTGAATTTGGTAACAGATGGCTTGCCTGCAACTGCCATTGGCTTTAATAAACAAGACTCTGATGTCATGAAGGCTAAACCCCGCAAGGTATGTTAGACTTCTGAGTTATAAGCATTCTAGTACTAATTTGTGGTAGTATTTACCCTAGTTGACATTGCGACAGCTATTGCTTGTTATTCATTATCATTTGTTCTCCCCTTCTTGATAAGTCAACCATGGTTATTACATGATGTCTTCTGTAATCTCTTCTGTTTTATTATATTGATTTTGTTAAATGACTTCCTTGTTAAAGAATTAACTTTTAGAGAAGTGAACTTTAAACATTTTATATTCGCAGACCCTCCATGTGCCGCCACTATTTTTCGTTTTTAAGACTTGTATGTGAAATTCTTTCCATGAATGGATGCCAGTGGGATTTGAATCCCCGGACATCTAACCTAGCTCCAATGCAATACTGGATGGTTGCTTTTATCTATAAGATCTTGAGCTATTAGCAAGGAGAGGTGTTAAATATTTAATGTCTGTAACATAGTATTACTAGGGCTTCTGACTTTTGTTGAAACTGAATGCCAGGTCAATGAAGCTGTTGTCACTGGATGGTTGTTCTTTCGTTATTTAGTTATTGGAGGTACCTCTCGACTTCTTAACTCATTGCTTGCTGTTGTACAGTTTATTTTCTGTGTTCTAGATTGTTTTCGTGTTGTCATATTGCAAGATAGAATAATCATTTTATTTGCTGGATGCTGAGATAAGACCTGTTATGGGAATGATTAAGCACAAAAATAAGTTCTTTCTGTGTCAGTGTCAGTAGAGAAAATATGGTATTGTAGCATTTGCATGTGCTGAGTAGGTCCCATTCCTGTAAAACCGCAAGTCACAGGAGAAAAGATAAATTCAAGATAAATTAAACTTGGAACCAAAATATGACTATTTCATAAAAGACAAGGAAAAAAAAGTACGTGTATTTTCTAACTGATTACTTTGGACAATAGTTTCCATTTTTTTTTTGTCATTATCCTGTAATGATGCTATTTCACTCTTGATCCATAGCTAAGCAAACTGCACGGAAATTTAATACCTCAGGAGCAGCATGCTTAGTAGTTTATTTATTATCTGAAAACTGACATGTCTTGAGAAATGAGAGCGTGATTTCTACATATTCAATTATTTATTGGTTGGGTTGGTGCAGTTTATGTTGGCCTTGCTACTGTTGCTGGATTCGTGTGGTGGTTTCTTTACTCTGATAATGGACCTAAACTGCCATATACGGAACTGGTAAGTTTTGAGCAACAGCTCATGTGACTTCGCCCTTATAAAAATGGTAACTGTAATGTTTTTGTTGAGCGTTTCAATTTTTAGAAAGAAAGCTATTTCCTTTGAGTTCTCAAAATTTTAGTTCAAAATCTGTCACTTTTGCTGATGCGAATATGTACCATGATTTTGTTCAATTAGATGAAAAGGTGGATCACTTTAACCATATAATCTATCCATCAAAAATTTAATGTTATTGGAATTGTGTGTCAAGATTCAATTGACAATGCATTTTGGATGAGCGAAAGAGAGTTGAAATCCAAATTGCTGTATTTTGGAAAGGGAGCATTATTTGCAGACCCTCTAAAAATGAAATAGGAGCTTTTTATTAATTATTGAGTATTATGATCACTATGTTTTGTTAATTGTCCAATTTTTGTTTTCAGATGAATTTTGACAGTTGCCCAACAAGGGAAACTCTTTATCCTTGCACTGTATTTAGTGATCGGCATCCTTCAACTGTTGCAATGACTGTTCTTGTTGTTGTTGAGATGTTCAATGCATTGAACAACCTCAGTGAAAATCAATCGCTCCTGTAAGCAGTTGATATAAATTAGTTTGTAATTTAACAAATATTTCTGTAAATACTAAATTGACCCAAACTAAAAATTCCAAATTGTAGAGTCATCCGCCCCTGGAGTAATTTATGGCTTCTTGGATCAATTGTCCTTACAATGCTGCTTCACGTACTCATTCTCTATGTTCAACCACTATCTATTCTTTTCTCCGTAAGTTCATTTCTCCATCTTTTAGAAGTTTTGTATCCTTCGTGTCATTTGAAGAATCTGTCATTTTTTATTTTCTTTTTGTTTGATATTGAAAAATATTGCAATTTTTTGCAGGTGGCACCACTAAGTTGGGCCGAATGGACTGTTGTTTTATATCTTTCTTTTCCTGTAAGTATATGTTTTTCATCAGAATCTAAATTTCCTTGTTATAATTTCACATTCTGTGATGCTACTTCTGAAATTCACTCCCTTATACTTTATTACAATATGTTCCAGGTAATAATAATAGATGAGATATTGAAGTTCTTCTCCAGAAACTCCAGGGGTAAGTTTCATCCAGATTTTGCATCTTATGTCTTCTTGGATTTTATAATCAGTGAAACTTGGAGTTGTTTTCTTATTTTTCTTCCTATGTTTTGTGTGGCAGGAATTAGGTTTAACTTCAGATTCCGAAGACCGGAGTTGCTACCGAAAAGCGACGTGCACGAGAAATGAGAAATATAGAGGTACTTCTATGTGGGGGCTGTTGTTGTCCTTTCACGTTCACATAGCACTGCAGAGATCAACTTTTACTTATAAAAAGTTGTGTTGTTGTAAACAAGCTAAAAGCTTCATTTAATTAGAGAATTTTGAACCTGAAGTTTCTTTTAACAGCTTATAGAAATAGAAATTACAGATGAAGAAGAAATGGTGTAGAAGATGATTGATATGGTCCTGGTTATATTAATGGAGATCTGTTCCTACCCCTCGTTTCATGCCACTGATGCCTGGAAAATTCCACTCTTTCTGTTGCACTTGATGATCATGGTTTAAACTATGCATTATATTGAATTCAGCCAAAACGGTCCAAAAATTTCACATTTATTCCTTGCGAAAGACATTATCTTTGCGGCGAAACCCACTCGCAAAAATACAACGACAATCACTCGAATTTTGGAGCTGTTCCGTCAGGCTTGGGGCATGAAGATAAACATGTCCAATATGTTAGCTTTTGGTTTGATCGTTGGTTACTTAACAAGAAATTATATGATCTCATTGATGTTAGTATTCATGAGAGGGAAGTGAATTTTAAAGTGAAGGATATGACAGACGTTGGAAGAAATTGGGATTTTTCTAAGCTTCTAACTCCAATTCTAGTTGAGGTGGCACATGATATTGCTAGTACTCCCCTTGCCATTGATGAATAATGGTAATGACAAACTTATATGGGAAGCTTATGGAAATGGGGCTTTCACCTGCCACTCGGCTTACCATGCACTTAGGGCTTTCTATGGCTTGACCATCGTGAGAAACTCCTCTGGCTACCACATATATTTTGATAATGAAGGTCGAATCCACCAAATTAAAATCCTAAACTGCTAAAATAAAATAAATTATGCATAGCATTAAATGGTCGATTCCACAGGGATTGGATGGTTCTATAGTCCTTCGATAACCAAGCAAACAAAGCAATAAAAACAAAGAGGGGTGAGGTTAACTAAATAAATAAAGTGTAGAAAATTAAGACGAGCTGAATTTAAATAACTAGGTAGAGAATATAAACTTAAAGTGATTAGTAGGGAAATAGAACTCTAGTCAAGTTATTCTCTCGATTCATGTATGTAATTGGTCATTGATGCACAAATAAGCTTAAAATCTATCGACAGGCCGACTGTTGCGTCAACGAGCTCTGACTGTCCTTTCTAACTTATTTGATGATTAAGATATGATCTTTAACCAACTCTCTAACCAATGAACAACCTCATAGATAAGAGTTCAAGATTTAATTTAAAAGACGGGTTTAAAATATGAAATGGACAAACGACCCTAGCCAACTAACACACAAGTTAGGATTGTTTAGACTATTATGTATGCACCCCCAACACATTCAATCAAATGAAAATAAACCATACTAATGGTTAACATGCTTAAATTGACAATTACAATCAATTCAGTTTATGCAGTTTAATAGATAAGTTTCAAGACAATAAATTGGCTAAAAATTAATTATCCATCAACAAACCCATATTAATCATATCCGATGCATACAATATATCAAAGATCAAAAATTATATATAGAACACCTAGATCTCACAAATTACCATATGAATCTTGTAAATAACTTAACTAGAGGAGAGTTACTTAGTTGTTCATATTATAAAAATACGCAGCTGATATTCGGTTTCAAGGAAGGAAATAACTAACAAGATATCTATGAACTTTACAAAGTATTCATAAATTGTAAGAGGGAGAAAAGGAAAGGAAAGGAATTGCCTGCTGTCGATTTTCACAGGGGATCACCCTTGTTCTTCATCCTTTTTCAGCTGCTGTCCTCTTCTCTGTTTTCTGCGAGATGCCCCTAGCTATTTTCTTACTAATTAAGCATATAAAAAATAAAGTCTTCAATAAATAATTAACAATTCTTAGAATGCGTAATTAAACCAAAGAAATGGAGCAAGTTGAACTGGAGCACACAAAAGTTGGAATTTCAGCTGCAACATTTGTCCAAAGTAAGTAGGTTGCTGAGACATCCAGTGCCAGGGTCATAACTTACAGTCTTGGCTTTGATCGTGAAGACATCTCACATATCTTTCTCCGGTGTGAAAATGCCAAACGGGCGTCATAACTTATCATCACACTAGTAAAATTTCCTCTTTCTTGGAGCATGAGTCGCAACTTTAAAGCAAAATTCAGGTGTATTCCCTTGTCGGAATGCCCCTGGCACATATTTTTGCAATCACGACCCGGATGATCTGTAAGCCATGAAATCTTTAGGTCTTTCAGCAAGTTCGAGAGCCGGCTAGGATCAAATATAAGAAAATTATTTGCATGGTTAGGGAATTCAATCTTCTTCTCCCATTCAGATTGGGAACAAAACTTGTCGATAGGAAGTTTCGTGGTCTACCTTAAAAAAATCTTACTTTCTAATGAATACTTCTCTAACAAGTTACCTTCAAATTATCTTTATTTTATCAGTAAGCCTTTTATTTAAAAGGTTCATGATAGGTCTCTTCAAGAATTTCAGCAACGCAGATAGCGTCTCTTCAAGTATTTTCGAAAACAAAATATCTTGGAAGAATATTATTCAAGCTTTGATGAGAAATCCAATCATTATTCTTGTGATGAAGAATCCAACTGCAAGTACAAGGTATATGCATGAATGCACGAATTCTTGATTACGTTTTTTTCAAACAATTCACTAATTTGGTGTGCATGCATGCATGCATGGATTCTTGATTGATTTTTTTTTTCAAACAATTCATCAATCTTTTTTTTTTTCCGTTCAAACCGTTCTGGTATGCATGCATGCACAGATTCTTGATTGATTTTTTTCTTTCAAACAATTCACCAAGCTTCTTTTTTTTTTTCAAATAGTTCACCAACTTGGTAAACCTTTTTTTCAAATAGTTCACTGTACCACATTTGGACAAGCTTTTCGCGCAATGTCTGTTCTGTGGGTGATTGATCAGAAACCTTTCTAAGTAATTCTTATTCTCTTCGAAATGTCTCGTCTCTGAAGCATGAACACATGACATTTATTCTAATACCCCGTATATGGCACTTGCGGCACTAGGAATGTACCTATAAAGCAGGAAATTTAGTTTTATTATATTTTTGTGTGTATCACGTCAATTTTCACATACGATGCGAGAGAAAGGTTCACTTTTTTAAACTCCTAGCACTATTGAATGACTGTCTACAACAGATATAATTTCAATTAGGCTACCAGGTAATGATATATATTGGGAATATCTTTGATACATTCATAACTTGACAGAAGCTATTTCACTGATATGATGTACTCTTTGCCAATTCATTTAAAGGGAATTTTGGTGCTTACAATGCTCACGAAACCATTCTTGTGTAACTGTTCCAACTGAAAAATGACAATAATTACGGAATGAGTTATGTCCAAAATATCGTCTTTTCAGTAAATGGAGTGCGGGCATGAGTATTGCAACAGTTGTGAAAACTTAATACTATAATTCTTGTTTATTTCTTTTTTTTTTGTCTAAATTCACTATATTTCTAAATTCCAATCCAGGTTGAACCTGTACTTTTATTATATTGTTTACATCAAGGATGACCTAAACGAACATTCACCTACATGGCGCAACGATGCAGTGCGATATGCGATGAAGATATCACTAAAAGATTAGTTAGTTGAAGCAATACTAAGTTACCGGAAAGAAATTGCCGGTCTCTAAGACTACTTCAAAGATAATGAATTGACAAGATATTCTCCAAGTGCTCCCCATTATGGCAACGCCATACTTGTATAAGAAAATAATGTTGTGAGTGTATGTTAGAAATTGGAGAGCAAAACATACTCAACACTCAAACTCACAAAACAAGAGTGGAGAAGAAAATGACTCTATTTCAATTGATAGAAATGACTTATGAAAAAATAACTAGCGCCTAGAGTATTTATAGGATTTTCTAAACTTGAACTTGGACTTAGTTCATGCATTACAATTAATATGACATACTATTCATGAATATTTTAATTCATGTACTTACTAAACACAAAGAACAAAAGAAAAATACATGTATCAACTAAATAAGATTTTTTTCTACAGATTGTTTATGCGGGGCTACAAATTTTTTTTTGGTTGTGTGTGTGAACCACACTCCCCTTGTTCTTGTGAGATGTGACAGTTGTGAACTACGAAAAATCTTGACGATAAATGAAAAACTTCAAACATGACTAGATTGTGCTCCAAATGTTACAATCTTGTTATGAGGGATGGTGGGTGTAACATGATTACCTATGTGGGCAAAAATTTTGGTGAGCATGCCTTTCTTATTGCGACCTTTTCATTTGTTTAATCTAGTCTTGATAATGTTCTATAGACTCTAAAAACTATTAACACTAATTCATGGTTGTAGTTGGACTTGTGCTCAATCCATGTCAAACTCAAAAATGAAGAGTTATAATCACTGTTGTGGCCAAGATAAAAGAAATATAGCTGACACTGCATTTGATGACTTCAATCAATACATCCTTTATAACGACCGCTACATTGTCCAAGTAGAGTCTTCGAAGCAGGAACCTAAACTGTGGACCACCCTACAGACGAAAGTTACATGGCTAGAATCGAGGGATCTAATCAAAACTTATTATTGGACTTTCGACGAAAATGTACCAGCTCTTCAGTCCAGGAAGAATAGTTTTATACTGTGACCTTTTTTATCTTTGGGAGAGGATTTCTTGTAAAAGAGATGACTGAAGAATTTCTTGAGAAAGAGATAACTAAAGAAGACAGGAAAAAATAGCTTCCATAATTTGAGGATCAACAACAACTCACATTTAGTGTTGAGTGTCAAACTAATTGGTGACCACTGTGACATACTAATTGGAGGCAGTCATGAATTTCAAGTGAATGATGAGAACCATCATTATATTTTGAATTTATAAGAGCGAACTTGTGACTGTCAGTTTTGAATCTCATTGGACTGCAACCATTACTTAGAAAAGACAACACCTTGAGGATTATGTGAGTCAAATATATAGCGTTGAAAAATTTAAGGCTGCCTATGCCCATTAAGTTAGAGGTAATCCGGACACATATTTTCGGTCTGAACTTTCAGAGGTTGTGCCAAAGAAACTTCTACCTCCAGTGATCAAATGACAACCTGGAAGACCAAAAAAACATAGAAATAGGGAGGTTGGTGAGGCTCCAAGAGTGATTCTTTCTAGGAAATGGGGAAAGATTAAATGTGGCACATGTGGAGTTTCTGGCCATAACAAGAGAGTCTGCCTACAAAGACGGGTAACTAATTAGCAAATTTTTCGTGTTTAAATTAACATACATTATACATAGTCTAAAAAACACTTACTTTTTGCAAGGAATCGATAGCACTGCACAAGGAAATAATAATGACAAGATTCACAATCCTCTATCACAACTTCTAACAACATTGCTTCAACATCGAACGAAAAGATGCCAACAAGAAATAGGGGTAATGCAAGACAACGAGGCAGCAGATTGAGTAAGTTATCAGGTTTACAGTCTCTTTCCTAAAACAATGTTGGTACTCAACTTTCAGTTATGTAGGGTTATGTTGGTAAAAAACTGGTGATAATATTTAAGCTTCGTTTGGCAGTATATAAACTACTTTTTAAATTAGCTAAGACCACGAACAATATCTAGTATTTTTAGCATGTATTGAAGTGTTTATGCTGGACTTGATGATGTATTTGAAATGTTATATGTTATTTCTTGTATTTTAGATTTAAATAAGGTGATGAACGAGCCACGATGAATGCTTGAGATGAGTTTTTTTGGAGGGTTTGAGTTTATTTATCAAGCAGGTTGCATCAGGCAAATTCCAACCGATAAAATAATGTCATTTTCAATGCTCCAACAATTTCATTACTTTTTATTTTAAATTTTTGATATTTTTTAAAAAATAATAACAATATACATCCATTAATTTTATCTTATAACAAATAACACCGAAAGTAATTTTAGATATTACGAGGGGCAACCAATGTCATAAAATATTTGTGTGGTCGAACAAAGGGCATTATAAGAATATCTGGTCAAAAGTTTGATAATGTCATCAACTTTTTAACGAAACCTTAAAATTTAGGGATTAAGTATAATTTTAACATTTCAGTGGGTATATGTTTCATATTTTGGCTAAGAGAGTTTGTAATTTTGTATACATACATGGGTCTGATTATAATTAGTCCTATATATATGTAATTAAGATATATAAATAAATTTATAATTTTTTTTATCATACTTTATTGGAATAAATATACATAAATATTCTGAGTTTTCATTCAATGGAACTGTGAATCTGTGATCAGGGTGACAACACCAATTAAAGCAACAAATAACTAAATGTGTAATACGAAGGATGTGCAATCGGAAGCAAGTTGTGAAAATTTATTGGCCTTAAAAGGCAAAAGAAACCCAACTAGATTCAGTGCCAATCTTAAACATAATAAACATTCAGGACTTTTGCCAACAATTGGCCCTTTTCATCTTTCATGTTTAAATTTTTATTTTTCAAACGGATGTCATAATTTTTTATGAATAGATGTCGCAAACTTAATATGTAACTTTTCATTTCAGGCACATGAAAAATATTGGAGATAAATTATTGACTTCCATCTTTCAATTTGATTGAAACGGTACATTTTCCTTTTGCTTTCTTCAAATAAAATCAACTCTTATACCACTTTGTTAGAAATTGAGAAAAAAACACTTAACATTCATTCTCACAAAATAAGAGTGGAGAAGAAAGTGACTCTATTTCATTTGATAAAAATGATTATTATAAAAATGACCCACACATAGAGTATTTATAGTATTTTCTAAACTTAAACTTGGACTTACTTTATGTATTATCATCAATATGACTCTTCATGATTATACTAATTCATGTACTTACTAAAGATAAAGAACAAAAGGAAAATACATGTAACAACTAAATAGAGACTTATCTAAAAAACAAAATGAATCTAGGTTAATTGTTAATTATTAATTTAGGTTTTTCAACATAGCGTTTCTGCGGGGTTACAATTTTGTTTTGGTTGTGGGCATGAACCACACTCCCCTTGTTCTTGCGAGACGTGGCAGTCGTGGACTATGAAAACTCCCAACGTGGAAGTCTGCGAACACTAGATCTTGCCCCAAATGTCACAATCTTGTTGTGAGGGGAACATGGTTACCGCCCGCAGTTACGGGCAGAAATTTTGGTAAGCATGGTTTTCTTATTGCTACTTTTTTTTATTTGTTTAAGGGCTAATCCCAGTCACCCTTTGTTCTTGGAGGATTTTGCACTTTTCCCCTTTATGTTTTAATTTTTAGCATTTATTGTCATAAGCTTTGGAAAATATCACATAACTTAACAATTTTTAACAAACTTCGAATGTCGAGTTTAAAGAAAAAATAAGTGTACATTATATTGAAAAATACCCTCCAAGGCTCCAACTTGTCCTCGAACAAGCCACGGTCTCCACTCATCCACAATCGGATAGTTCATAGCTTCTATCCATGCTTGAGTTGAAAGGAATGCCAAAATTATGTCATGATCACCACTATCATTACAGAAAGAAAAATATATGGGTTAGTTACATCAAAAAAGAGTTTAAGAAATAAATCTTTAAAATAATACTTGATAGAGAATAAAAAAATAAAAAAATAATTTTAGGATCTAAAAAACCAAAATGATTACTCTAGGGACTCTCACTTAATATAATAATAACTAGTACTTTTGCACATTTAATACATGTGCAAATAAAAAACAATTATTGTATAAATATATTAAAATTAATTTTTTTATTAAATATGTACTTTATAGTTATTTTTAATATAATCACTAATTTATGATAAAAAATAAATAAGTAGTATAAGATAATAATAATAATAATATTTTTTTTTATATAAATACAAAGTAATAAAAACTATAATAACAAAAAAGAAAAAGAATGCAATTATGAATAAAAAAAAGAAATTAAGAAGATAAGTGATGAAACAGAAGAGATAAATTAAAAGAAGTTGGATGAAATAGATACAAATAAAATTAATTAATAAATAAAGAGAAAATTCATGAACGAGCCTACTGCTCAAACCCGCCTTGTTTAAAAAAAATCCCAAAAATTTAACCTAATCTGATAGCTGTCTACTCAAAATGATCCCGTTATTCAGCCCGTCAATGACATTGGAAGCATCTCCATCTCCTTCTCTCTGGGATCTTCTTCCCGACGACATTACCCCTATGATATTTGCAAATCTGCACACCGGCGATCGCGTTCGCATGATGCTGGTGTGCAAATCATGGCGGGAAACCCTTTTACGGGAAGACATTCCAGTGGCCGCTGCAGAAACCCCGTGGCGTATATTATCAGACGATTCCTATGCCAAACCTGTGACTACTGCTATACGCTTCAATTCCTTGTCTGAGAATAGAATTTACCGTTTCGATTTACCTGCTGGCGGCGGGCAGTGGTGCTGCTGCGGATCTTCCAACGGATGGCTTCTCATGGCCCGCACTTGTGAAGGTGCTATACTGCGGGAGAGGGCACTCTTGAATGCAGAAATTATGCTCTGGAATCCGATTACCCGAAGCACGAGAAAACTTCCAGCTTTATCAACGCTTGTCTTTTACGTGCACCGCTTTGTTCAACATGCAGAAGCAGAAAGCGTTTCTAATTTTATAAAGGAAGTTCTTGTGTTTGAGTCTCGGACGAATATTGTAGTCGCTGTAGTATTCTCCCATCCCGTGTGGGGTGAACTCGAGCGTTATCTGGCTTTTTGCACGCCTCAGCA
>JBBMKE010000009.1:7648103-7666226 GCA_037834125.1 Lippia alba | reverse complement strand
GAGTTGATGGAGAATGCATTTACTTTGCAACACAAGATGGTAAGGAAAAAGTGCAAGATGCTGAAGACTGCAGGTACCGTATTCGTGAAGAGGGTGTTTTTAATGTAAAAGAAAATAGAATGCAGCAACGATTTCATCTACGAATTTACGCTTTTATTCAGGGTCTTGTGTTGGTTGGTTTACGCCCAAACTCTTTCAAAGATGAAATTATTGAGATATTGAATTTGACTGATCCAATTTTGTTATTTGTCTATGAAACAAGTATGCTCACTAGAACTGGATTTGTGATGAAGATGAAATTTACCAAGTTTTTGTGATCATCAAGAAGATAACATGCTACCGGATAAAATGTGGACTACAAGCTATATTATGAGACCAAAAAATGATGTTTTTATAATGAACATTAGATCGACAAAAATTGTGAACTATATTTTCAAATAAAATGGACAAAATTTTGAGTTGTCTAATATACAGTAGAGTTTAATCTCTACCAATTTGACTCTGGATATTAGACATATATATTTGATCTCCAAATCTAATTACTTTTAATATTATTTAGAATTATTTATTTCCATATTCCTGCATTCACAGAGGCTGATACGATATCCATCTTTTGAACATGGCTGCACATTCCTTAGGCTGGTACTCTGGAGCTGTATGCCCTCCTCCCTACGAACCCACATACTTGTAATTTTTGCATTACTATTTTCTTGTCACAATAAAAATGGAGTTAATATTCTCACCTTTACGGTTGCAAATGTCATATTGTTGGCATAAGTCCTGGTATACCTGTTACCCACAAAACACAATATTAATATAGATGTCAACTTTCTTAATCAAATCTTCAACAAACAAGAAAATACAATGGTACACTTGGACTGGGATCCGCGATGGAGCCCGGGATTTTTATTCAGAGACGCGGCATTGAGGTCTCGTAGAAAATAAAAGATATTCGTATTATTCGAATTTCAAATTTGAAGAAAAAAAATAAGTGTATTATATTGAAACATACCCTCCAACTTGTCCTCGAACAAGCCATGCTCTCCACTCATCCACAACTGGATAGTTCAGAGCTTTTATCCATGCTTGAGTTGAAAGGAATGTCAAAATCATGTCATGATCACCACTATTATACACAGAGAAATATATCAGTTAGTTAAATCAAAACAAGACTATGCTTAAGGATAGATTACATAATCTTTTTGTAATTGTGTTCGAATCTTCATATTCGCAGATGTATTTAAGTTTTGATGGGAATTGAAACTTAAGGTTTCAAATTTGGAACTTTTGCGAAAAGTATAATACTGAAGTTAGAATTAGTTTACCGAAAATGATATATCCTATTACTAATTTCTTACCTGTATATAAGAGACCTGTAACCTTTAGTGCTGAGATTTGCATGATACGGTCTGCTATCCCATCGAGAAGCAGTGTAGGGTAAACTACGATTGCAACGAACCCATGTTCTTATTGTCCCCTGTATTACATTAATTATTATCAACCGTTACATATTATCCTACGATGGCATTATGTTAGCTTAACTAAAATTCTCTTGTTCGATTGACGTTATAGAAACATAACCATCACTGATATTGAGATCCTAATATATTCGATCCAGCTCGAACCCAGAATAAATGAGATACAGGAATGAAAAGGATAAAAAGATCCTACGATGATACTTCAGAAATTTGAAATAAAATTTGGCTTCTTTAGCAATGTAATGCACCTTTTTAATATGGAGGGCTTCTTGAACACTTGGATCATTGACCCAAATTGGAGCAAGCTTATACCTGTCTGTCTGATAAGAAACCACGAAGGATTAGAGTCAGAATCAATACAAGATTATGAAGCTAATTGCACCCAAACTAATTAGTTTCATAGTCTAATACATATAGAAAGAATCATGCGATTGAAAAGAAAAAAATTGAACTTTCAATTGTCACTTGTTGTGACCTAAACTATTTAAACAAATATTGTTTGCTATATATGCAATGTTAAGGCCGGTCACCACCACCGGAAAGTTTGCAGCCGCCTGCGATGCGACGGTTGTAGCTAGACTGAAACACCACATTACCGCAATCACTTATATGATTAGGTAGTATTCCAAAAATTTTTATAGTAAAATATGAAAATTTGCATAATTTGAGTAGGAAAATGTAGTTAACCCTTGGTACAAAAACATATGATGATGCTATTGAGGTCTTACGTGACATTTGGCTGAAGAAAGTTGTTTGTTCTCTTGAAGAGCTCTTTTTTCTCCAAAGAGCTCGAATGGCCTTGGGGAATAGAAAGCACACTTTGGTTCTAAAATGTGTGCTTCGTTCACATCACCAACCAACTGAATTAATGCGCAATTAGTGTTTAATTAGGTGCAATGCTATATTAATTAGGAACGATAAAATTAAAGAAAAGAAGATAAAAATGGGATTAATTTTCTTGCCTTCTTGTAAGTTTGAACATCCTGATAACAGAGTAAATTGGAGGGATCTACATTCATGTATTTCCCCCTACAATTTCGCTTCAAAGACTGTATACCAAAAGGGGACATTAATTATAAAGTTGAAATATAGTTAATTATTGGGATAAATAGTTGGGAAAATTCTACCTCAAACCTAACTAAGTTAAACCGGTGTAACGGAAGAGCGAGTATGATTGGTGGAAAATTTAGGGAGAGTGACAAATCAAATAGCAAGTGTAATACATTTGTCCTTTTTATTGGTTGGGTTCGATCGAACCGAATTTGGGGTAGAAAATTTCAATTATTTGTTATGAAATGAATTTGATTAACCTAACCTTGTAGAGTTCATGAGAAATGAGTCCCATTCCATGAGCATATGGTATCTTATAGTTACCCTCACCATCTGGAAATGTCATTGCATTGCCAAGCAAGTAGCCCTGCAAACAAAGTACTCAAAATAAAGATTGTCACAACTTTATAATTAAAAAGATTATGAGGGAAATAAAATCAAGAATCTATTTTGTTAATTAAAGAGCAGAATATATGTTATTTTCCATTAAAATTTTGATGTGCAGTGCAACAAGAGTCGTCTCAACACTACCACCGTGAATAATATATTTTTCAATAGTTACAATGTGTTCATACTAAGAAGATTGAACGGTCTCCATTGTTTGACTCGAATTATTTTAAAAGTTCTAGTACCTCCAATGGTCCATCTATGTCGGTGTAAGCAGCAACAATCGCGTCGATGATCCCATATTAATCAGTTTAATTTGATAGATTATCATTACAGCATAAATTTTTTTATGATTTTTTTTAAATATTAGAGTGAGTTGTTCATAATTATTAAGCAAATCATAAAGATCAGAACTCAGAGGTACAATTTTTAAAATTAAAGAGGATCCATACGTACTTATATGCCTAATCAAAGGAGGTTTAGGTATAATTTATCCAATTTAGTAAGGGATATTCACATCTGACTACCCATTTAGGCCTAACTATAATGCAGTCCGTCATTATCGAAAAATTATATTTTAATCCCTATAAATTTTGTCTGGTCTGAAGTCCCTTAATAGAATTTGTAAAAGTACACTTATGTCCCTGACAGTTTTATAAGTGTTACATTGAATATATGACCAAAATTATAAAATCATTCCTAAACCTTACAAATATAAACAAAACGATCCTACAAATTAGGGTATTTTTGGAATGTCATAACGGAATCTTAGGGACCACAAACGGTTCTCAAAATTAGGGGTTAAAATGTAATTTTCTAATAATGATAGATTGTATTGTAATTAGATCTAAATATAAGGTAATCAGATCTAAACGTAAGGTAATTAGATATAAATTTTCCATTTAATTAATGAATAACTTATGTGCGACAGTTTCAAACCTCAAGGTTAATCCTCGGCTCGATTCCCTCGTCATTTCCTGCATTTCGACAAGAAAACTCAGTGTCACTCTTATTTAATTTCTATTTTCTTTTATTTTAAATCTTGGTTTCGTATCTTATAACATCAATAACAGTGTTCATGTAACAATTACTTTACCATTTTACTTAATATATAATTCCTCACCATTTGATATCATCTGAACAATAACTGGCACAGTCGCGCCCACATACGAGTCCCCACCCACGTAAAATGGGTTCGAAATGAACTCTGGATGATCAACCAGCCACTGCAAATTATGCAAAATATACACTCATGAATTGGCAATATCTATCAAGTTCATGTAACAATTATATTATATTAATAGTTCTTCTTGGGAAAGATAGTGAACTTGAAATTACACACAGTAACTGCGGCACCCGATCTCCGCTCATAAATAATTGTAACTAGTAACTCTGCATACACAATGTGTTGCCAAAAAATTATTAAATTAAAATTTACATGTTATTATATAATTATTTTATGATGAATAAATTTAATAATAGCAAATTGAAAAAAAAAGATAAATAAAGGATAGATACAAAAAATAAAAGAATTTGAGAGATATGTAAAGCTTGTACAGAAAAGTTTAAGCAGAAAACTTTCAAAGTACGTGATTAGATTTATGTTAAAAAATATTAAAAAAAAAGAATCCATAACACCAAATGAGTCTTTCACTTAACATATAGTATAGATACTGCTTAGAAAAGAAAAATTAATTTTTTTTAAACACTAAATGGGCTCCCAATAAGTTACTAAAGTTTCCCAGAATTTGAGTTTTGAAGGGATGACGCCTCAATTTGAGGATGGAAATGTCTTTGGATTTCAAAGAACACACACAAAAAAGTTACATTATAGCTCATTTCATGGACATAGGGGAATTTGAACATGCGATCTTATCAATATCGAATTCTACCCTACTTCCCTTGATCAACTTCATGGTTTTGGAATATGGAGTTACTAGCGTGAGGGAACATGTTATAACTTTTAAACATTTAATTGCAGTTATAAGTTCGAACCAAATAGCAACATATATACTTACCGAGTGAAGAGGTAGTTTTGAGCTTTCAAAGTTTAGTACAACAACTAATTAAAACTAGTAATTTTCAAAACATTTGATGCGTGTGCAATAAATTATTTATTATTATTTAATTTTATTAAATTAAATTCTTCATACTAATATATATTTTATAATTATTTTTAATATACTTATTAAATTATATAAATAAATGTTACAATATTGTATTAATAAAAACAATATTAAAATATAAATTTGGGAAAAAAAAGTATATTAAAAAGTTCTATTAAAATAAGAATGAAATTAAAGTGTAAGAAAAGAGGAGTTAGCATTTAATTAATTTATTTATTTATATATTTATTTTTCTTTACCGTTTTAATGTGTTAGTTAATTTAAATGCTAACCAATATATATATATATATATATATATATATATATATGTGGATTAGCATTTAAATTAACTAACACATTACAACGGTAAAGAAAAATAAATATATAAATAAATAAATAAAAGAAAAAAGAGATCAACAGTTCTAGATACTATATATGTCTCTCTTGTTTAATATACTAGTAGTGATGATTTTTTAAAAAATATAATAGATATATACCTTTTGAAGAAATTCATAGGCTTGTTGGCATGATTGTAAACCTGTGGAATGTGAGGCCTCTGGTGTCTTGCCATAGGAAAATCCAGTTCCGACTGGCAAGTCTACAAATAGTATGCTTGCCACCTGCAATTATTATTATTTTTTTTAAATTCAATTTTCAGAAAATAAATAAATATATTGGTGTTTGTTATTAATACTAAAGCAAATTAAATTTACATTTTATATCATTTTACGAATAAGTTCCCTTTAATCACGAGTAAATGTCGAATTAATATGTCCAATTTTAAACTCGCTATTTAACTAATATAATTTATTATTTGTATACTTTCCGAATAAATATTTCTCAGATCCCATTTGGAAATTAATTAGAAATGAAAATGACTACAAAAGCGTGCATTTAGATTTAGGTATTGACCTCAGTCCATGAATAAGGATTCAAGGTTAATCTTGGCACGCCCTCATTGTATTCCTCCTCGAAACTTATTGGCCCTGAAACGGAACATTTTAATATGAAAATATATAAATTAACAAAAATTTATAAGAACTCAAAATAAGTGTATGGAACCAAGATTTTATCCGAGTCATTTAATTATAAGCTATGATGCATGCATATAAACATGACACTATATAACTTTTTTTTTTTAAAATTTCACATGAGAAATGTCGAACATGGTGTGCGATATGAATGTGTCCAATAGAACACACAAAATTATAATTTAAAAGTATTGTTGCTTTAGAATTTATAAAATATACTTGCTAGTTTTGATTTTTTAAGGAAATCAAGGGATAAATTGGAGTACTATAAATCTCTAGTTAGAGAAAATATTATTCGGGAATAATTCTTTAGAGGGTGTTAGATTGATCTTATGATCTATAGCATCTTGTACGTTCTTTTTTCTTGCTTTTTCTTTTTTATCGTGGGTTTCTTATAAATATTACCCTTTTACTAAGTTTACTTTAGAATATGTTATCTTGAATTTAAAATCATCTTACTATTTCATAAGAGTAAAATTACGTACGTATGGTACTTTTATTCAAAGATATCTCTTCATAACATATCATCAGCAATACAAAGATATTCTTAAAAAAAATCTAAGACATCGTACTTTTCCATTTTCATTTTTGGTTCCAATTAAATATAAAACTTTTGCAGAAAACTGGAAAGTGAAGTGGACTTGTGATAAAGATGTGTTAGACTCAGGCACGCAGGCTTCACAAGTAACTAGAAAGTCCAATGAAGTTGCGTATCGAACTTTGAGAACACTACCAGAAACTTATCTGAAGCTAAAAATTGGAGAAATAATTTTTAAAAAAGTTTGGAAAAATTAATTAAAGCAAGAATTAATGGGTAAATAAATTACCAATTTCATATATGAGTCCAGATAATACGCTGCATCCAGGGCCTCCCGTCAACCAAAGAATTAAAGGATCTTTCTCAGGATTCTTCCCTGACGACTTCACAAAATAGTAAAAAAGATCCACATTTTCTCCTTCATCTACTCCGATATACCTGATTATATATATATATATATATTTACATCATATTCCTTGAAAGTGTGTGTGTGTTGAAATTACAGAGAGTTATTGTGAATTATTACCCAGTTTCGAGTTGAAATGGAAGTCGCCCTGGAAACCCTGGAAGAAACTTGACCTGTGAACCACTGTATGAACCTGGAAACAGGATTGAAACAGCAAGAAAAAGGAGATAGAATTTCATTGATCAAAGCTACTGGAATTGTGCTACTGAAGTACTCCTTTCAAGGGAGTACTGGAATTGTTTCCTGAGTGCCTCCCGAGAGTGAATATAGTTTATGACTTTATGTCAGTTAAAAGAATATAGTTGTGAACAGTCTTATTTATATGGACTGGGTAATTTTAGTCCGAGATGACTCGTTCAAGCCGGTTTAATGAGGAGACAAGTATTTTATACTTGTTGTATAGTTGGTCGAAAATATAAAGAAAGTGACCAATCAAATAACAAGTATAATACATTTATCTTTTTAATCGGTTGGATTCAATGAAACGGGTTTGAGATAGAATTTTCTCCCAAATTTGATCAAACTTAATAAATTTGACAAGCTGGATTATCCTATAAAATCTTTTAATGGCGTTAAATTTATATATCGAGTTAATTATATCTGCTCCCCAAATTACGTGGGATAATTGCAAGTTCTACCTTGAGAAATTTAATTATATCACCTTCAAATATGCGTGGTACGTAATTAAAATATTTTGTACGGAAGATATCTGTAACTGATGCGTTACTTGTAAGGTCATGTATAATTGAAATTCTCAAAGTAGTGTGCAAGTGTAATTGTATTTAAATATGGAATACCACTTAATTATTTCATTAATTGAAAAATTAGATATAATTAAACCGCATATATATATATATATATATATATATATATATATATATATATATATATGGGCTTTGGCAAAAAATTATATAAATTTTAATTCATAATGTTTATGTACAAATTAAAATTTAAAATTACAATCCCCCACCTCCTCAATCAATAATTTTCATTTTTAATTTTGCTTCCGTGACTATATACATTCATAAAAAAACCAACAAGTATAATAACGTCGTTATCAGTAGTATTTCAAGAATTGCGGAAGCTGATTAGTTACTAACTTACTACACACGTCGTTGTGGCGCTAAATCTTATCTTGTTATCATAAATGAAAATTGTTGACATTAGTTCAAATATTATGACTTATCATGCAAACGTGACACAACCATAATGATATGAATTTTTATTTTTTATTTTGAATTTAACATATGAAAAGTATCGAACATGATATTCAATATAAGTATGCAAAACGATAATATAAAATAATATTTTTAAAAATATTTGTATATCATAAGTTGTCATCCGAATCGGAATTATAACATGTGAGGGGGAGTTTATTTTTTGTTTTTTTTTTCACATATATTCAATTTGACTTGTATTTCCTCTTCATTAACTTTTTTTTTGTGGTGGAAATTTCCTTTTCATTAACTGCACCTACCAAAATTACTCAACGCTCCCAATAAATAGCTTTGGCTTATACAGGCTGAGCAGCACTTGGTGTTTGGAATAATTTTAGTCCAAATCTAGACCAAGTTGGTATAATGACGGAAGAGCGTGGATAAAGTGATAAATCAAATGACAAATAAAAAATAGCAAGTATAATTTGTCAAATTCGATCAAGCCGGATTCAAAATGGAACTGTTTAAGCATTTGATCTTACCACATAAGAATTAATGAATTAAGGTTATTTTCGATTTGGGTGCATGTTGTTGAACATAGCCTAAGGATGAGCTTTTTGCTGAAGACACTATAAGTCTATAGTATGCCCCGATGTGGCGACATGACACAATATCAGATCGCCAACTGCCGATGAAACTATTATTAGAAATATGTCAATCTGACACAAACCCGCAGTAGGAGACACAAACGCCTTGGTTTCGAGCATGTTGATGCTAATTTGTCTATCTTCAAACTTAGCGGTTCGGGGTCACCTCAAGCCAGGGAGAGCGTGCGATTGTATTATGGCTGAGGACCATTATGTCTACACGCTTAAGTTCACTTTGAATTTACCTTAACTGTTTTGCTAACTTATACACATTACATATTATGTCTTCAAGCTTGAGTTAACGCTGCATTTTCCTAGACCGACTGTTTCGCTGTTTTGAATATCGAAGTGATGTGTAGAACTTCCATTCAGCCTCTTAACCCCATTTGTTCATCTTAGTAAGAAGCTATTCCCTGTAACTTTTACACTTATCTCGGACTCAGATCAACTACCAAACAAACACAACGCTCAAATTTTAGTCTAGTAGGCCAGCTTTTACACACAATCAATGCTTAGCAAACATGAAAAGACTCATGTTTTGTCTACTGGAAAACTTTATGAAATATAAAATGTAGCACCTATGATGTGCGGCAATACCGACATAGCACGGATACAATGACACAAATTTTTATTTTTTTTTTAATTTTCAATGTGAAGAGTAACCGACACGAATGTCTAACACAATACAACACAACACGACAAAATAATATTTTTAAAAATAATCGTGCATATAGCACCCTCGGCACTTGTTTGGTATACAAGATTCTAGGTTACTGTACAAGATTTTGGGTGCAATAAACTCACCTATTATCTCTTAATCGGAAATTACACCCCAAAAATCCTCATAGAATTTTCCTTTTCTTTTAAGCCACTTAAAATCTCCCTCACTACAATTATACAAATTTTATCTCAACGATAAAACCTCCTTAACAGTTTAATTCTTCATATTATCCTCTGCTGTGAAAGCTACCTTACCAGTTTCCATGGCCCCAACATTTTCATCCTTCTTATTATCCTCTGCTCTTTTTAACCTCTGCCAAAACACATCTTCATATGTAAAATTGCCAAAAATAAATTAAAAAAAGAAGAAGAAGAAGAAGAAGAAGATTTCCTCATTCTTGTGGAAATTAAAAGAAAACATTACGACGAAAATAATTGAAATTTATTTTTTAAACAAAATGAGAAATCTTAATTACCTTGGCTTCTGGGGATGCAGCTGTGGTCTTTGATGAAAACATTCCTCGAAACAGCTTTGCATCTCTTTTATTGCTCTCAGCTTGAAGCTGTTTCAAATTCTTTTGAATAAGCTTCACTTCCCTGAAAATTATCAGAATTATTGATTATTAAATGAAATATAAATTGTTAAAAAATAAAAATAAATAAATAGAAATGTAATAGGTACCGATTCTGCGGATCTGCTTCCAAAGCTTTCTTGACGTCAACTTCAGCCAGAAGTAATTCTGAAACTCCCAAATAAGCCTGAGCTCTTCTGTACAATGCTTTCACATTGCAAGACTCCAAATCTAGGGTCTATAAAACAGCCATATTTAGATTTTATTATATTGGTAATAAGATATAATACGGCCGGAAAAATAATTTAATAATAAATAAAATAAAATGAGCATGAAGTTATTACTACCTTTGTACATAGGTTGATCGCTTCTTGGAAATTATTCAATTTCAGAAACGAAGCTGCAGCATTCAGCCAGCACGAAACCCGCAATGATTTGAATGCTTTTTCTTCATCATCTGTCAATGGACCATCATCTTGGCTCACATAGTCGACTGCCTGAGAGTAGACACAATTTTAATTATTTATGTTTTTAACATTTAAATGTATGCATAGTACTGTTTTTATGGTTTTATATTTATGAAGAAATTAACCAAAATCATTTAAATATAGGGATAGTTACACCAACAAACCCTGAGGTTTTAATTAACTATACAAACTTCTCCAAGGTCCAGAAATTTCAAAGACTTTCCCCATCAAAAAACTTAAGTGGCATCTAGATTGATGGATTTCGACAACCACATCAATATTTATGAATAAACTATTTCTCCCTTAACACTCAGTAGTCAAAATTTGGCTTTAAGCAGAATATGTTGGACCAAATTCTGGGGTATGATGGGGAACTTTTTGTAATTTCTCAAACCTTAGGGTAAATTTGTGTAATTAGGCAAACCTCCAAGACGGCCAATGTAATTGTGCTACAAAAATGCACATATATAACCCGAATATGCCAGTTGCATTTACACCATGCACGTGAAATCAATATTCCCTGTCTCAAGTGCATGTTGCAATAATGTGTGAGGTTGATTTACTTTAGTGTGTGAATTGAATAAGGGTAATATTTACAATTTAGTCATATATATTCATATTTCTCAAGAAAACAAATCCTCTGAGTTACCTTGTCATATTTCGTTGCAGCTCTTTGGTATTTTCCATTTTTAAAGAGTTGATTTCCTTCTTCTTTCTTCCTCCCAGCTGCCTCGATCCTCTCGGCGGTATTCATTTCCCAAGGTGCTTTTTCCTTGTTAATAAATGTGCATTGAGCCATTGACAGTTGATTAGAAATTTGAACATTATTAGACAAACAAATATCAATTTAAGTTACAAAAATTACCCTGATAAAATCCAGCATTTCAACTTCATACAGAACGGTTGATGACGGTTTGACCACCGACGGGTCGCACTTTGTTTCAGTATTTCCAAATTGATACTCGGGGGAAAATGTTATTATTGCAATTTCATTTTTCTTCATTGTACTAACGGCTCGATCAAGTCCAGAAATCACTTGCTCTAAAATCAGAAGAAACTGAGATTAGATTAACAACTGATATCAAGTTCCTTAAAGCCAGCAGCTCTTTAAACCTGATACAAGTATATACATAATAATCATACATACAAACCTTCGTCTATGATGAACTGCAATGGTTGTTCCCCATGAAAACCCTTTTTCTCAAATACAGTGCCATCCTCCAACATAGCAGTATACCGAACTGCAGAAATGACGCCAAATATTACAGTTTGAAACTATAAATTTGATGAGCTGAAAGAGGGTATTACTCTTCAACGTCTTCAAATGATAATAAAAAGAAAATTGTCACGGTTTTATCATGCATGAATAACCAAAATTATATCATAAAATGCGACTGTCGTGTTAATAGCAAGTAGGACCTACTTTAACTAGTCATTTTAGACAAGTAATTGACAGTTTTTCCCATTTCGTGAAGAAAAAAGAAAGTAAAAACATAACGATAATATTTAAAATACGTACTAGTGACATTAGCACCATCATTTGCAGTGACTGTGCCTTCGCCCTCCTTTAGAACCTTCTTTGTAACTTTCAAATCACCAGTTATATCTACAACTCGCTTAAATGATACTAGCTCCAAGAAAATGCTAAGAACAGAGTCAGGCTGAATCAAAGGAAGTTCATTGCTCGACATGTTACGCACCTCCCCAAAGGCATCTGTAGCAATAAATAAATTAACAGAACGAACAGAAAAGTGATACAAAAGATAAATCCAGTAATAAATTGCATCAGTAGCAATAACACATTTTTCCTACTCGAAAGGAGGGTTAAACTGCCAAAATTGCTAATTAGGGACGAAAGCGGAGCCAAATATTTTCCAAAAATGTGCAAAATAAGATCAGAAGGAATTAAATAATTTAAATAAATTTTATTCATTGAAGTATAACATGATTTAAAATTCCAAAAATGCATGAATAGAACCAAAAGGCATTACTCTTGATTGGGGTATTTATTTTATCATCCTTTTTTTTTTATTAATGATTATTATTTATCATCCAAACCATCACATGCTTAGAACCTGAATGCCGAGTACAAAGTGGTACAAACATAATTGTCACCATGAAAATCTACGAAATATTGCATAAGAGATATAGGTAAAAGGAGAAGGAATGGAAAACCTACACTTTGGCTGAATAACCAAATTTACTCTTTCGCCCCTCTTCATGGTCTTAACTGCTTTGGCTAATGCTGGACAAAAATTACCTAAAACAAGAAAACTAGTCAACCCGAAGCACAGTTCTAGTTCAGTATTTCTGAAATAGCCAAATACAAAACAACAAACCACAACTTACCATCTTTAACATAAAACTCCACACCATCTTCAGGTGTTTTTGCAACAAAGGTACCATCAACTAGCTTTACCTCATACTTAACTGAAATAGAGCATGACATTATAACAAACATGACTAATTCATCCAAAAATGTTATAGTTTTAACTTGAAACTCAAATTAAATCAGTTAACGTACCACGAACTTCATCCAGATCACCGGGAGGCCCAATCGGCTCCCCACTCTTCAATATTTTCTTAATAATTCCACCATCTCTGCATACATCCACCACAGAAATCCATGATAGAAGTTCTACTTCAAACTGAACAATGGAGTTTGGAGGCAAATCAATTGTTCCTAAAGCTCCATTTGCTAACTCCGGAGACAATGTGAATATTGCTATTTCACCTTTCTTCATTGTAATGATGCCATGATCCAACCCGGAAACCATATCCCCTAAACAACCCGAATAGAGAACTTAATTTCAGAATAACAGGAATTTCAGGAATTAATCAAATATGTCAAATAACTTAATTTATAAGGCAAAAATAAATCCCCTGTATCCCGTACCATATCCAAGCTTGAAAGTAACGGGCTCATTGCCATCCCTTGTTGAGACAAACTTGCTCCCATCCAACAGACTTCCCACATAGTGAACTACACTTACAACATACAAGATTCATCAACTTCAAAGTAGACAAATTCAAATGAAGATGATTAATTTCAAACCATGCTTTCAGCCTGAAAGCCTGAAATTATGAGCTTTACTATTAGTCTCATACTGCAATAATGCTTCGCGAGATAACAAGATTTTCTGAACATTACAATGTTTCCAAAGCCAACATCCAAGTTCACATTTTTCCTACAGCAAAATATTATTATTTCCCAAATTACATGTCACAGTGATCTCTGCATCAATTTAAACATCAAGATTTTTCTCGAAAGGGTAACAATCTAAGCAATCAAATAAGCACTCACTAACTGTTACTCAAGTATCAAGTACACAGATTCAAACCGGATTACCACATTGGCACCCTATGCAACAAATTCTCTAGCAAATGTCATTCTGAAATTTATCACAAAAGACTCAAACAAAAACAAAACTTGTTTCAGACCAGACATTCACAAAGAATCAATAGCAATGTTGCATATAAGAAAACAACATAAAAATGTACATCAGCGTTATAGCTTACTGGAAACTTCATCTCCGAACTGAGGGGTTTCCCAATTAAGGCCCTTTTTGATGAGCTTTTTCTTGAGCCCATTTGAGTTTACTTCTCTCTCTTCACCAACTTCCAATGGGGGAGCTGATTCCACTTCTTCGCCCACCTCTTCTTCTTCGTCGTCTTCAATGTCTTTAAGGTTCACTCTCGAAAACTCTACCATTTTGTTGATTTTGTTCCTGAAGTTGAAATCTGAAAAGGGTTCTTGATATTTTGTTTTCCTGCTTCTCTCTAATTCAAGTTTTGAGTACGCCGGCGATCGGCCGCCGCGGAGTGGAGGTAGTGCCGCCGTAAGTTTATGCAGCTTCGAGAAAAGTCTAGCGTTTAATCATCTTTGTCAGAATAAGTCTAAACTCTAAACTAAATTTGTTTTTTTAAAATTACAATAAGCTAATTATGATTCGAAAGTTTTGTTAAATTATTAATTTTTTTTATACACGTATATCCAAACGAGATTTGGATCGCGAATATTATTAAGAAGAATGAATCCACCAACCGTTTAAATCGACACCTATTAACAGTTTTTTTCCGATCTTTGTACATATGATACTTGTGCAATCTTGAATTCAAATATCAAATTTGTTGTTAAGTTAGCTGCAATGGAAATTTGTGAAAAAACCTACATATAATAGAAAATGATTTCAAGCTAATGAAATTTTTTTAACACGGATGCACTTATTATTGATGGATAGTGTTTTATACCAAAATAATTCAATGTAACTCGATATTATAAATAGATTTTAGAATATAAGAAAGAAAAAAGAAAACAATTTGTTTGGTACTACTGAGGGGGTAATTTTACTAAACGTTGAATTGATGGTAATAAAGATTTGAAAGAAATGCATTTAATCATATACTGGATTAGTGTAATATAGTTATTTGACATTATGTTTGTTTAATGAAAAGAGTTTTGTTTGTACAGTTATTATCGAAAGAGAGAGTTGTAAGCACTAATGTTTGAAATCGAACCATAGTTAGAGGTCAAGCCCAATGGTTGTTGTCGTATGTGGATTAGCTATTTGGGCCGAAATTTAATGGGCTTTAACTCTTTATTATTGCATAAAGTGAACTGATTTTTTGGTTTTTTTTTTGGTAGAGAATTTTTTTTTTTTAATAAATGTAACCTGAAACAAAAGCATTTTCAGGTACTTCTAGCTTCGAATTTATTTAAACAAATGTTGTAATTTCATTTCTTGAAAGTTAGAAATATAAATAAAAATAAAGATATTTTTTAAAAATTTACAAACACTTCAATTTTTGAAAGCAGGAACCTCTTTTTTTTTCTTTTTTATATTTCCTTTTACTGATGGGAAAAGAATGCAAACAATTCCCCGAACTTATTCTAGATTTTAGTAACGCGAGCTTATACATGTCCATGTTTATCATTCAATTCAAACATGCTCATAAGTCCAAGCAATCTCATTAATTAAGTAATTAAATGTAATTCTAATTATTAGACCACTAAAACTAAAATATTGACCATTATTACAAGTACTAAATAGAAAATATTATAAATCAAATTTTTTTTAAAGACAAGATTTAAAAACTAAGTCTCATAAATCAAGATAGCTTTCATTCATGCGGAAACGGGACGAGAGGGGATCAAGAATTTCCACTAAGACATTTTGTATTCGAATAGCTGGCTCCTGTTTCCAAATTTCAATATCAGTAGTAATATCGTGCCCCATTCTGGTTAATTTGTCCATGCATACTGTTACTCTTATGGCGGCTGTGGATCAACCTAATATTTCAGAATTTTCTAATGAGATTGCGGCAATCACCTACAATATTTCCCAAGGGGCCGAATGATCAATAAACACAGCATTCTTAATTATAAAGAGAACAATCAAAGAATCCATTTCTACCTCAACTTTAGGGAAACTACGTTTCTAACTTCTAAGCCATACTAAGGCCTTCCCGGAAAGCACGAGTAAATATATAAACACTAACCGATAAATAAATGTTATATGATTTAGATAATTGCGTATGCTGTATGGAAGGGTTTGTACGCCATTTTGGAGGTCTAATCTTTAAGTTAACTCGTAAGTACGTAGTACGTGCATATGATGATATATTGAGAAATTACATTCAGGTATATTGAGGTTTGCCCTAATTACAAATCAGTCCCCCTTCTTTTGATAATTATATATTAATCCCTAAAAAATTATTTCAATTACAAATTAGTCCTTCTGTAAGGATTAATATGTAATTGAAATAGTATTTTTAGGGATTAATATGTAATTATCGAAAGAAGATGAACTAATTTGTAATTAGGGCAAACCTATACCCTGAATATAATTTGCCCTATATTTTATAACTTTGCTGACTTTGAAATTTGAATGAATTTATTTGTGCTTACCTTTCTTCTTCGTATTTGTGTGCTGCGATGTAAAGACTAAAGACCAAGTCAGTCCTCTCTGTACAATTTTATTCAAATACAATGGCGACTTGAAGTTAGTCTTACCGATGCATGACTCACTTGAAACAAACCATATCTCATGTGTTTGTGTACTTCGCTCAAAATTGAAATTACCCATTTTTCTTTCTTGATTGCTATCATGCACAAAACATTTTAAAATATCATTTTTTGTAACGTAATGAATACTGTGTCTCTATACTCTTCATGTAATAAATTTATGTTTATTACATCCCCGAAGGGGTCATCCCCCATCCCAACAATTTTCAAAGTTCTTTTAATTTTGTATAAATATTTTAAAGAATTTATGTTGTCCCCCAAATTTTAATTTTTGTCTCACAATTTTGAATAATTTAGTCTTTGTCGTCTTCCTTTATAATAAATCTTAATTCTATCTTTATATAATTGTATTTATATTATTAGCTTGATTGTCCCGAGGATTGCAGTTGAATACTTGATAAAAGAAAATGTAAGCAAATTTATTACATGCTTTAGATAATGACATACAACGCCAAAACATGTAATTTATTAAATTATGGTATCCAACACAATTCAAAATTAAATGTAGAACATGTGGTATCATAATTCCCACTTGTATTATCTGTTACAGATTATTAGTTAATTTGCTGGTTCGGATTTAAATAGTTCGGTTGACTTTTTTTTTCTTCAAAAAAGTACAGAATTGACTCTCTTAGAACATAAATTTAATCACAACAAATTGTATACTTCTTTGAAATTTCATAGAAATGGGCATCTCGAACAATGGATTTGTAATTGCAAATGGTGGCCTCACCAAACATTCAATAAAATAATAAACAGAATATTCAATCAATGAGTCGTGAGCTTGTTTCATTTTTTTTTCTTGTTTCGGTAGTCCACTTTCATAGTTTGAATCGGAATGGACCACTTAAGATATAAATTTTTTTCCATTAATTGTAATTGCGTTTACAGGGACTATAACTCTAAACGACCTCTTGTTAAGTTAGTATAACACCGAATTGTTAAATTATATTATTTAGTGGTATATCAAATTTTTATCCTCGTACTAGAAAATGATTATTATTCATACATAACGTGAAGGAGCCCCTATTCTTTTGTGAAGATTGATCAATATTCTTGTGATCTCACGATTTAAGATAGACCGAAACACTTGTAAGGAGGATCAACGTTTTGAGACCTTAGATACAAAAAACCTTAAAATATTATATTCATGTAAAAAAAACCACCAATCTTAGTCACCAACTATGTTGTACGGATACGGACACGAAACGACACGGATACGACGACATAGATTTTTTTGTGAATTTTCAACGTGAAAAGTATCGAACACAATGCAAAATGATATTTTTAAAAATGTCTGTGCATTAAAGGTCACCAAAAATTAAACAATGACCTCGTGGTACAGGCTACAGCTAATAGCATCTTAGGAAACATTTCCCACACTTATTGCGAATGCCAACACGAAATTTACATACATCATGTAACAAGTACTAATTTATTCACTAACCTGACAACCGAAAACAAATCTAATGAATAAATT
>JBBMKE010000009.1:7620534-7639925 GCA_037834125.1 Lippia alba | reverse complement strand
CCATGTCAATATATATATATATATATATATATATATATATAAAGAATTGAAGGGATGAGAGAGAAAAAGATTAGCAAAACGTGGAAGTTATAAAATAAAATAAGTAAATATAAAAAAAAAAGAGAATTAGAGAATAAGAGTCATGACACACGTTTAATAATATAGTATAAATATTTATTGCTTTATTGTATTGTATATAAGTTATAGACAGTGGACTTTTGTATAATGTAATTTAATGTCCCAAGAATCAACAGAAAATTAGGTAATAAAAGATAATTAAAAACTGTTATTCAGTTTGGTTTTAGCCACAAATTCAAGTAGAGGCCTAAAATCGATATCTTTAGCCAATAGGAACTTCTGGTGAGACAGTGGGTTGATAACTGAAACGATTGATAAAGTGGGAGTTTAGTTATAAAGAGGTCATAAATTTATTATACTTAATATAGTTGTATTAATTTAAACTCGACTTGTAATAGATCTGTTCTCAAATGAATATTTTTACCATAAAATATTAGTGATGATTTCAATGATATATGTTAACTATATATATAATAAACCTTTGCGTTTAATCACTAATTTTAAATAATATAAAAAGACTAAAAATCTACAAGGGGGTGGTGTAAACTTTTTTAAATATCGTCGGGCTCTAAATTAAAATAAAATTAATTCAAGGAGATATTTTAAAAATTTTGTAAATCATAAGGGGTAAATAAATTTGCTTTATTGTCTTACCATTTTATTCACCATTATACTAAACAATTGTTATTACTATTTTTTCTACTTCATTACAAAATGTTTGATAAAATATGAGAGCCTATAACCTCTTTAGAATAAGCTTAGCACCCTATTAATTAGTAATTAGTTATAATGAAATAAATAAGTCATGATGCCCATATGTGTGTGTCTGAGAGAGAGAGAGTGTGTGTCAATTTGGTGTTATCATATACCATAATATTATTGTATACAAGCAAGAATCAACAAGAAGATAAAAGAAAAAAAAATAATATTGATTATAATTTTATAATTCACTTAGGGTTGATTATTAGCCGATTTATTTTTGGCGAGTTTCCATAATTAAAAGGTTTGTCGTCTAATAATTAACTAAATCCGTAATTAAAATGGCTGGAATATGACTAATATTGTGTTAATCATCGAAATACTCGTCGAAATTTTGACGATTTATGGTTCGTCTATAAATTCCCCGCAGTTGAATTAATACTTCTTAGTTCTTAATTGATCTAGCCAATCATAATAATTACCACATGATTTAATTAATTAAGCTTTTTAACGCAATTAATTGAACATAAATTAAACCCCTCAACGGACTAGAAAAAGAGCAACTTTTGGAAAAAGAAGAGTTGGCATGGGACTCAATAATGACAAAAGTCATAATGATATTTCTACAATGCATTGTTGGCGGTAATGATACATGGCATCCCTTAATTACGTTCAAATTATAATTAAAGGCTAATGACTATGGTTAATAATAAAAATAAAAGAAAAAGAAAAATAGACTGGACAAAGTGCTCAGAACCTTAAATATTTATGGCCCCCAAACACATCATTAACTGCCAAACTACCATAACACGAGACCGACCTTAAAAATCACAAAAAAAAAAAAGAAAAGAAAATCAAAAACCTTAATGAAAAAGCCTCAATTATTTACATGTTCATGCAGCAAATTAAACGTGGTTTTGTTAAAATACTCAAAACCACTCACATATGCATGCACGAGAAAATAGAGAGCAAGGGCAGTTTAGTGATTAATTGAGCCATGTAATTATGATCATGTTTAGAGTTAATCATGATGGTAGCTGCATGGTGCTTTGGAGTGCTAAGATTTGGTGTAAACTGGTGAGTTTTTGTTGGAGGCAAATCGACTCGGATAATAGCCGGTTCGAGTCTCTTTGGACCACGTGGCAGTCATGGGCCAACACGCATACCCGGTTTTTAAGGTCTCGATTCTCAAGTTTAAGCCGGTTTAGTTCGTTCACGAGATCTTGCGCGTGCTGCTTCTTGCGCCAACGTGATCTCCTGGCGGATTCCCTATTTGAAATCATTCGCCGGCGCTTTCGTTCTTCTACGGAATATACGGACCGATTCGTCTCTGAGCTCGATGTGGAACGGTTGGACGAGGGTTCGGATTGGAGGAAGGAGAAAAGCTCATGAATCTCATTAGGAGTGAGAGAGTTTTCAAGAATCGGGAGTTGGTAGTGGACCGGGTTTTGAGAAGAAATCATCATGGCTTTGGGACAAAAATCTTTTTCTAATGAACCGGAGGGAGGAAAGAAGGGGAAAAGGGAAGAAATGAGGAGTAAGAGGGGGGTATTTATGGAGGGTTTGGGGGTGAAATTGGGTCCCACGCATTTTGTTTGAACTTTCAAAAGTAGATTGTTTTCTTATTTCTTTTTTATCATTGAAAAGTATATTGTTGAAATAAAAAGAGAGAATAATTAAAGTACATATCTTTTGAACATGGATTAGGAGAAAGATCAAGAGAATTGAAGCACTTGTGAAAATTCAGGCCCCTAAAGAATGTACGTGTGCATGATTTAGTGAAGGGAAATTAAACACAATAGCATGTATGTAGGAATTTAATATAACATGTCATATGGAAATTAATTAGAGTACTAAAACAAATAAATCTATTTTTTTTTCTTATGTTGGAACTAAATTACGCACATTCATTCAGTATTTGAGTCGGCCTAACTACTAAAGCACAAACCCTACCTCATTTGTTAGCTTTCTGAAAACCACAAAATCAATAGTCAAAACAGTAATAAATTATATTGAATATTAGCGCTAGCGTATTCCCTAATAATTGAATAATATATAGTATGGGTTCTCTAATGGGACCATATGTTAATAATTATATACTTTAATCTCTTATAAGTTACAAGTTAAATATATCCGAAATTGGAGACCCCAATACAAAAAAAAAACCTATTTATTTTCTTCTTCTCTAATAACTAAATTAGTTACATTTATTCAATTATTAGGGAATACGCTAATATTCAATATAATTTATTTCTGTTTTGACTATTGATTTTGTGGTTTTCAGAAAGCTAACAAATGAGGTAGGATTTGTGCTTTAGTAGTTAGGCCGACTCAAATACTGAATGAATGTGCGTAATTTAGTTCCAACATAAGAAAAAAAAAAGATTTATTTGTTTTAGTACTCTAATTAATTTCCATATGACATGTTATATTAAATTCCTATTCAGCATTTGAATCGGTCTAATCACTAAATCGCAAAAGACATTTTGTATGTCTTGTTCTAAAAACCACAAACTCAAAAACCGTGTAAAATTAATTGATATTGATCATCAAATAAAAGTGACTTATGATGAATATATTAGTCGTATTCCCTAATAATTGAGTAATATATAGTAATATTTCTCTTTTTGACCCATATGTCAATAATTTTACAATAACCCCCTTATAAGTTACAAGTTAATTATATCCCTAGATTTATTACTATTATTTCTTGATAAATCAGTAATAAATTAGTATTGCTTTTATTTTTTTAATTTTTTGGAAAAATTTCCAAGAAAATTTGAGGCTGCGATTGCATGAATATAGGGATGGTGGGAGTTGTTGGGCGGTCAGTTTTTGCTTTATTCAGGTGGGGGCTCTGTGTGTCTATGGCAATTAGCTTAATGACGAAGAATCATACAAAATAAAACAATTTAGATTAATACGTAAATATATAAATAATACTAATTTTGTGCAAAGGCAATTTGCTCTATCGGCGTAATCATGTGGGTTACGACTGTGGGAAAGCTAAATTTGTTTTAACTTAATTAAAAGGAGCCATGTGGAATGCCCAATTATACTACCTATTTATATATTTGGCCTTGCTTTTTTGTCCTCTAATAGAGGATAAAAAGCTTCCCACTCTCACTTTTAATTTTCATCTATTTATGTCTAGACACAATTTTAAATAAAAGAATTCCTTTATCTTTTTTGAATTGTAATGGTAGAAAATAATGTTGGAAATTAGGTTTAGAATTTCTTCAATAATTCAATCACAAACGTATATATTTTATGTATTTAGATCGGCATTACCAGCTTTCACTCGACACCCTCATTTATGAATTACTTGGATAAGCGCAACAATTCGAAAATGGAGGGAGTACGCTATAGTTATAGTAGACTGATACAATCTCTACGAGAGACAATTACTTCTTAATTGTATAATATTTTTCTAAGTAGATCGTACTTGAGAGCTAGGCTTGTATTTCATATTACTCAATGCAAGTCTTCATAGTTTGAGAATATAAATACAGATTGATTCTTTTTCCTCATTGTGGAATAATCACCATTGTGATTAAGAAAGATTATATTTAAAAATTGTGATTGTCTCCAAAATTTCTCTAGAGTTGAGATCAACGTCAAATGTATACAAAATTAAGCAATCACGGTTTTAGAACAACGACGACTAGCTAGTGTCTTAGAATTTCCATCGAGGCAGTATTTTCTAAATTATTTATTTATTTATTTAACCAACATATATTATTTCATATGATATCTTTATGAAATGATTATTAAGAGTTTGTTCAACACGAAAAAAAGAAAATAATAAAAAATCACACAATAGACATAATAAATAGTAGACAAATCCATTTAATTGGTCCACACAAAAAAGCTTTAAAATTCAGCCGAATTTTAGGTCTGAATTAGACCTGGCATAACTAGATCACAATTTTTGTCACCCAATTAAGATCTAACAAATTAATTGGAGCAGATAAATTCAGATTAAAGGTTGTCAATCTCTAAAAAAAAGTCGAAGTTATCTAATTCGGTGATGACATTCGTCTTTTCGGTTAATAGGGAAATGTTAGGCACATGACTTAATATCCTCCAAAGTATTGTGTCGACTCATACACATTACGAATTTCACCATTAAATTTTACCTATATACTTTGAGGGAGACTACTGATAATGAAAGGGAATTACTCCAATCTAGTCCTGGCCTTTTCTTACTTTTTCTTTTTCACCCTTTCAAATCATGAAAATAATAAGAAAGTTGTATATTCAGACACTAATTGATGACCGAATAGCAAAAAAACATGTCTTGTAACTAAAAGATATGACATTTTCAAGATTTTCTTTTTTTCCACGAACCGGTCAGACCGTAGGGTGCTTATCGAGACCCCACCTCATATAAAACTCTAAAGAACAAGGAGCACAAATGTCCAAATTTATCATCAAGCAAGGGAAACAAACAAAAATGCTCACGAAAGTAATGAGACATGTACAACCTCGAGCCACAATCACAATTGAAACTCATCCCATTCGAGGATTTTCTAAGGCCCAATGCAACTACGACAATTAGCTTAGCAGTTAAATCTTAAGTCACAATAACCGAGTAGATTCAGACTAGCTTCGAACAATGACTTATTCCCAATTTAAATTGACCAAAGAAACTTGTTTCTTAAAATTTGATTCGAACTAGTAGTATTGTCCCAATTTTTATAGCAAAATGACATTTTCAAGACTTAACCAACCTGTAGAGGCGCCACGTGCTCCTCACGTGTTTAATATAAACTATTCAACTAATTGAACTGATAAAATCACCATCCTAACTCACCTCTAAAAATTAATTGTTGAAAAGAGGATTGTCAAACCATTATGAATTCAATACCACATTTTTTAAGTTTTGATGTGAGATATTTGATAGCCCCCTTCACGCCCAGGGTTTCAGGAATTGAAGTGTAAAGTTTGCATGAATCGAAATATCTGCAGGTGGTAAGACGGACAGATCTAAAATAAAATATACTCTAATACCATGATAAAAAAATGTATTTAGTTTAATTCATCCTTAAAACTACGGGCAAAATCACCATGCCACTCACCGGCTAAATCACCATGCATGTCACACAACTTCTCCTTAAACTTTATTAGATAGTTGAATATTGCGAAGATATTTACCTATTACATATTATGTGCTTAGTCCAACAACTCATCCCAAAAATTAAGTGATGAGATATTGAAGTTGGTCATATATTATTACACAACACACATTATTAGTATTTATTCAATGTGGAATATGTTTCCTATGTTAATATTATCGACTTAAGAACTTTTGATCCTTCTCGTTCACACAACTACTACTAAGTATGTACATACGATTCAAATTGCGTTTACAATATTAGAATTTTCTTTTCTGTCAGTAACACAGGCGCATACATGTATAAGCACCTAATAATAAAACAAAACTTCAAGTTACAAGGCTATGAATCTCACGTGTTCATAAGTACTTTTCCCAACGTTTCTTGTTATTCTCACCTTGTACATCCAGTCTTAGATTTACCTAGAAATTCAGGACGTGGATCTATAATTAACTCCAAGTTGTCAACTAGTTTTGTTTTTAAGGGAAAGAATATATCTTTCTTTCGGCCTGTTCAGTCTAGTTGACAAGGCGTGAACTCTACTGTGTAATCTGGTTTCATTTATTGCCAACATCCATACATAAACTTAAAATTGTGGGAACGCAACGCAGATTAAATAAAATACATTCATTCGAAGAATTTTACATTTTAATAATTTAATATGGTTGAAACATGATATTTAAGCATAGCTAGTTAGTGCTGCGTATTTGAGTTCAAAATTTTATAGATATTAGCTATGTTGCACGGATACGGACACGGCGACACGACACAGATTTTTTTGTGAATTTTCCACGTGAGAAGTGTCGGACAGGGTGTCCGATACGACATGGCAAAATGATATTTTTAAAAGTCTCGATACACTGGAGGATATCAATTTCCTACTTTGTGTATCGTATTTTTCTTGTATTTTGTATGATAATTTGTGATAGTAGTTGTATGAGAAAAATAATATCAATTATATTACACTTTCAATTTTAGGAATTTTTTTTTTGGTATTATATTTAAAAAAATTGTTGCAATTTAAAATTTTGATCACCCTACTCGCCGAGAAACTACATATGTATGTCAACCGACAATTTTAATTAAAAAATTATATCAATTTCCAAAAATACTCTCTCTTTAACTCAATATTTTAGATTCAAAAAATTATATTATCCATATTTTTATTTCTCTTTTTCAATTAAAACTTTAGTTTTCTCAGAAAGTTTCAAGATTTCAGTTTGAGTGACGCGATCTTCTTCATTCTCAAGCACAACATTCTGAGCTCCAGATTCAGGTTTTTGCTACTGTAGGACCCCGCATTTCGTGGATCGATGACAACTCAAACAAAATCACCTATTCCAACTGGGTATGAATCTCATTTTTCCTTAATACAAACAATTATTAAATAGATGTAGTAAGAGGAAACGGAAGACTGAGTCAGATTATAATCTTTATTGCGGAGATGTCAGCTCTTTACATGTATGATAAATGCATTTTGAGAAAGAACAAAGTTATAATTCTGGGTTTGCTGAAAATCAGGTCCGAGATGGAGCTAGAGGATGCGGAAGTGAGTGTGAAGAAGGCCAATTTCGTTTATTATGTTTACTTTTTATTGTAACATTGTTCGGATTTACCAGAATGCGATTTAGAAACATGATTCACGTTGTAGTGATGTTATTGAAATTTATGGGGGTTATCTGAGATTGTTTATCTAATTTGTTTGGGTTTACTATGGGAGGGCAAGTGAATGTAATTTTACTTAAAGTAATGAGTAAGGGAGGTGGATGTAAAATAAACAATTTTATCCGGTGATTAGTTTCAGTGAGAAAAATAACGAAATCATAACATTTATTTAGATATAATATCAAAATTTTTATCGGAGATTCTTCTATTCCGAAATTATAATTAAAATATAGTTGGTATCTTGATTTTCAATGGTTTATCCTAGTTTTAAATTAATGTTAGTTTACACATGATACAATTGATATAGAAGAAAACCAATTACTTAAGATATTAAAATAAATTAGATAATTAAGATCATGAAATGCAACATATACCCAACTTTTTAATTATTGTCGACTCCCAGCTATACTGAACCAAACCCCTCATTAAAAAAACATAGCAAAAATCTAAGGTTTTTGTACTGACTTGCATAGATCCCTAGTTTTTGTTTTTTTCTCTTATAATAAAATGTTTGTCTCTATAAAAGTTTGAGGGGAATATTCCCTGTCAGTTTTTTATAGTTGTTAAGTGATGCATAGTTAACCTTAATTGATTGGCAGTTAGCTCCTGTTAATTAATGTTATATATATTTTTAAATCATTTAATTAACACAGAGTGGAGAGTAACATGCAACCTATTCTTCATATATGCAGATAAATAAATATATTTATATGCTCATATAAATACTTTGGCATTAATTTTACTGGTAATTTTTGTTTTGAAACTTTATTTAGCTTGTCAATATTCTTTTCTGCCGTTTGGTGGCTTTGCCCCAGAAGTAGGCTGCATGTGCTTGCAGATAACAAGGGAATTAAAGATCATAAGAGTAATTAACTTATCATGTGGAACTTTGTAGCGGAAAACGGAAATAGTTACTTCATTTTGATTTCTTTGCTTTCCTCATTGGAAATGTATTTTCTATATCTATGTACATTACGAAAGCACGAATTAGGTTTTTAATTTCTTAAATTTTATTGATCACCTAAAATATCCCCACAATAATACTTTTAATAATATTAAACTCAAGAGTGATTTGATAAATCATATTATAGATTATTATATTTAAAATTTTTAAGAATTCTTATTTGAGTATAAATAGAACTCTATAATAAAATAAAAATAAAACTCCTTCAATCTATTGAAAAACATATAGAACACCATAATAAGGGCTCTTTTTAAGATTAACATATTAATTATAGGTTCATTTAATCAAAAGTCGTCTCATATGTTCATTCTTGATGAGTTACATTATAATATGTTATTATTTAAAAATTAAATATATTATTTGAATTTTTTTGGCAATATTTTTACCGAAAAAGTTATGATAGAAAGGACTAACTTGGCATAGCTTAGTAACATCAGAGACTTATCTGTTACTTTTAAGACATTGGGATAAAAATGATAAAATGATTGGTCGAAAGGATAAAAATAGAAAATGATTGGATGAAATGCTATTGTGTTAGAGAGAGAGAGAGAATGGCCAAGGATTGTATGGAATTAGGGATCAATAATCAGTTGGAAGGGAGCTTATACATTCTCTAAAAGATAATTAGTGTATATTATCGATACTAATTTTATGTTATAATTTTTGTCAATATATTTTAAATATGAATTACATCTTTATTTTATTATTAATGACATGGTATAGAGTAAGAATTAAGGAAAAATTGCACTTTTGGTACTCATAGAGTGAAAAGTGTGTACCACTATTTTTACTTATTCAATTTTATTAATCTTAAAATTTTTGAAAATGTGTAATTGTTTTGTTGGTTAATTACTTAATTTTTTTATAGAATTTTTACGTGTCACTCACGTGTACCATTATTAGGTATTACTAATTGCCTTTTAAGAAAGTTTTTCACAATTATAATCATGTGTGGCGCCTGTAAAATAAATTATTCTTACCTAAACTCTAACGATAAAAAAACATCCCATATAGTTATAACTATAAAAAAGAGGTTTAAAAGACGGTTAATGAGATCCACTAATAGTGCATATCAGAGGCATGTAAGAATCTCGTCCAAAATACTAACGCCGGAATCAATATTGCACTATTTTAAAAATTTTAGGACTAAATTGGATAAATGAAAATAGTAGTACCCATTCACACATTTTACACCTTATGATTCAAAAATTGTATTTTAATCAAGAATTAACTAATGATGATTGAAAATTAATCAAAAACACAATTATTTTTGTTGATTTTTATTATTGGATTTTTTATTTTGTTAACGCAATGAAATAAATTAGTAATCAAAAACTATAAATTAAATCAATTTTCATATAAGTATAAGTTATTTACTAATAATTATTAAATAACAATTAATCATAAATTGAAAGTACGTGCAAACCTTGAAAATTTAATATACATATATATTTATGTATATGTTGATATTTTCATATAATTATAAAAAACTTATAAAGATATATAATTATTAAAACTTTTCAGATTATTTCAGTCAGATTCGAGTCATTTTAAGTAAATTTGAGATCTTTTGATACGGTAGGAACAATTTGTAATTTTCACTATTTGGTAGTTATAGTTTTTCATATCTTGGACTTTGTTCATATATTATTCAAATTACATATTTATTATAAAGAATTATTTTCTTAATTAAAAAAATTATTATGTAAATTAGGATAACTAATAAAGTAGAAATAAAACTCATTTAATCAACAATAAAAAAAACATGAATGATTTTACAAAGTAAACCAAGTATAAATAGACAAATAAAAATAAAACATAAATTATAATTTATTTTTAATGCTAATTTTATAATTTATCGTATAATTTTTATGTATAAGTGAGTGTTTATAATACATGGATATGCATATGATACGATATAAATTAATCTTTAAATTTAACAAGTGATAGATGTTTCTCACGGTGTCTAAGATGACATTTGATTTCCTGTTTCAAATTCGTGTTTCATATTCTATTTTACTCACTCACATATGCCAAATTTATTAATAGATGGTCCATATTATGAGAGAGAATCTTTTAATTTTTTCCACATCTAAATTGTTTCTCTCTCTTAATCTCAACCTTAATACACGTGGAGTGTATACATAAGTGAATAGAATATGAAATACAAACTAAACAAAAGATCCAAACTCATTCAACATGAACATGAAACGATATAATATGATAAAATAATATTTTTACAACTGTTTGTGCATCATGAATGTTAATCTGAAAGTATAAATTTTTTATTTGTATATGTGAGAGTGTTTATTAAAAAATTAAATTTCAATTGAGGTCTCATTCATACATATAAAATTTAAAAATAGATGTTTAAAAAATTTTCATTCTTAATTTAGGTGTTTGGGGAGTAAAGACAAATTAAAGTTTAAAAATATGAAGTTTGATGTTGTGTTATCTGAGTTGTCTTTACAATATCACTTAAAATTTACATGGAGAGGGAAACCGAATGAGAACAGAGCTTTCGGGAATATGAAGATAGAATCTCCGAAGTTTGTGGGTTATAACCTGTTAGGCAAATACAAGAATTGCAAATTTGATCATGTAAAAAAAAAAACAACAACAACAAAACCTATTAGGCAAATACAAGAACTACATTAGAAAGTTAGCTGGGGAATGTGGGGGATGTTCTGACTCTCCAATGCTCAAGTCAGTAAAACAAGTATGAAGTTTTAGGTGAACTAGAGAGAAGCTACAATGAAAATGTTAATGAAAGCTTAATGAAGGAGATGACCTCTTGGAGTATATATATAGTTGAAGGATGAGGGGCCTTTAGTAATTCCGTATTGCCCAGGTACAAAGGCATATCACCCTAGACATATGGTCTAATGTGGGGTGTATGAGGAAAAACATCCATAGGCCTGTCAGAAAAACAGTTGTAAAAGCAACTGTAGCGGGTTAGCTCGCTCGATGCGTGAGGGGAGTAATGTATCCCTAAAGCTTGGGCTCCGAGCGGGGTCCGAGGGGCCTCTTGTGGGATTATAGCCTTTTGTGTTTCGAGGGAGATTGTGGGTCTGGTCCAATCTAGGTTCCTCTCGAGTGCTTTGGACTCGAAGACGACCTTGGGTTTGTAAAAGGCCTGAATACCGCGCTCATTTATTGAGGGAGGACTTGTGGTTATTCGAGTGTTGTAACTCTTTGACTCTGAGGGGTTCATGAGGACATTAAAGGTGGCTCTGAAACACATTTGACATCCTCTCGAGAGTTCACGTATCCCGATGTGCCTCGTTATAATTAGGCCTCATTCAAATTAGTACTAAAACTAATTATTTTAATGAAGAAACTAAAAATTCTCTCACTAATAATCACCTAAAAATAACTGTCCCTTCAAGAAAATACTTATTTAGCTGGACGTAGATAAATCCAAAACAAAAATCACAAAACTTGGAAATGCATGCAATTACTAATGAACTTGATTGATGTTATGATCGATAATAAAGTAATTTATATATATATACATAATTAAAAAAAAAGAAGAGAGAAATGTAATAATATAAATTGGTATCTCCTTGTTAGAGTGCATTATTCTCTAATATTTATATTTTTTTGGCCGCATTTTAAGTGTTTTTACTCGACATAAGTCGGTGCGGTGATGCATTTTCGTATTTTTAGTACAGATGGACCAAATTTTGCATTATTGAAGTTATTGGGCTGAGATTAAGAAGATTTTGGTTACTTGGGCAACTAGGTAAGCGTTGTTGGTGTGAGTCGTACGTGCAGCAACATTTTTTTTTTGGTAAATCAGACGACAAATTGACGAGCAAACCCACACCCTCACTCAAATAATACGCAGCTCAACAGGCTCCATATCCCATTGCACCATCGCTTCCTTAATGTTGTGTCCCATTTTGGCCAGAACATCCGCATGATTGTTACATTCTCTATAGACATGGTTTATCTTCACTTCCCATGGCATCCTCAAGAACACTCAGCAGTCACTTATCACTGCGCCGTATGGATGATTATCAACTTCCCCATCCTTAACCAAGTTGACCACCATTTCCGAGTCGCATTCAATAACCAGCTTAGGAAAACGACGCTCCCAGACCATTTTCAAGCCTTCACGAAGGCCCAACAATTTGGCCAAAGTTATTGCAACCTCCCCCAGCTTCATGGAGAAGCCACATATCCAACTTCCGTTCTTGTCTCTGATGAGGCCGCCCGCCGCGGCTGATTTGCTGTCAAAGAGTTACAACATACCCAACCCGAGGGGGGCCTACTCCATGCCGCTCGTTTATTGAGGGAGGGCTGATTTGTAAAAGGCCTGAATACCGTACTCGTTTAAGATGCCCAACCCGAGTGTTTATTGGCCGCATTAACTTTGAGTCCCGAAACTTCACAAAATCTGGTGATATTCTTCTGGATAGTATTAGCATTCTCGCGGGTGGCTCTTGCCGACAAAATGATGTCGTCGGCAAAGAGGAGATGCGATATCCTAGGGCCGTTCCGACAAACTGGGATGAGTTCCCATGCTCCTTGTTGGCCCACTTCTTTGATGAGGTACGAAAGTCGTTCAATGTAGAGTACAAAGATGTAAGGTGATATGGGGTCTCCTTGCCTTATAACGCATGTCGGGACAATGGTGTTCGTCGGTTCTCCATTCCAAAGTATGCTCGGTTGGATACACCTTACACAACTTATAATAAGGCTTACTGTTTTGTCCGGGAAGCCAAAGAAAATCAGAGTTTCTTGAAGAAAACTCCAATTGACCTTATCATACGCCTTCTCAAGATCGATCTTGAGTATTATGCCGCTTTTTCTACTGCGAGATTGTTCATTGTGTGAAGAAGTTCTTGAAGAGTGAGGATGTTGTCGTGGGTACTTCTACCAGGAATAAAAGAGCTTTGGAACAGGCTGATTAACTCAGAGATAACCGGTTTGAGTCGGTGCACCAGAATTTTAGTCAAGAGCTTCAGAATCACGTTGCAAAGAGCTATAGGACGAAACTCACTAGCATCCTTTGGATTTGCCGTCTTGGGGATCAAGCATATGAAGGATTTTCCCAAATCATCATATATAGCACCCCCTGTTGAAACACTCAGCCATTAAGTCAGTCACCGAAGCTCCCACTACATTCCAGTAACGTTGATAGAAATAAGCTTGGAAATCGTCTAGGCCTGGGGCCTTGTATGGGTTCATGAACATCAGCACTTTCTTAGTTTCAGTCAGCGTTGGCGGGCATTCAATGCTGTTAATAATGTCTATAGACAATTTTCTCTGGAAATGACTGAAAGGCAAAGTCGGCCGTGTATTATCCCCATCATCCGTGAAGAGACCTGTGAAAAAGTTGAATACATGAAGCTGCATTTTCTCCTTATCAAATGTCCATTCCCCGTCCACCTTGAGTGTGATAATTCTTCTACGCTTTCGTCTACAAACGGTTGAGAGGTGAAAGAACTTCATATTTTTATTCCCCAAAGCAAGCCAGTTAACTCTCGACTTCTGGAACCAAAGAATTTCCTCTTGGTTAAGAATTTGATTGTACTCCTCCATAAGCTCTCGTTCTAAATGTCTGAGATGTGGATGTAGCTGCTCCCTCGGGATCTTTTGAATCCCCTCAATACGGACCTTAATGTCCTTCTTACGTCTGAAAATATTTCCAAAAATCTCCCGGTTCCACTTCTTCAGCGCCAGCGAGAGACGTTCCAAATTAGAAAGCATATTCATCTCTTTCAACCACATGTTCTCAATCAGTGCTCTGCACCCCGGGTTGGTGTCCCAAGCAATCTCAAAGCGGAAAGGTTTGATACGACCTCCATCTTCCGACCCTGCGGTGTTAACTAAGAGTGGGTTATGATCCGAATGCAGCCGTGGCTGCACACGGATTGTGTGGTTGGGAAAATTTAGGGTCCAACTCGTGTTCGCCAAGGTTTTATCAATGCGTTCCCGGACCCGAACGCCACCATTCACTGTCCCTATCCAAGTGTATTTCGGCCCCGCCATTTCCAAGTCCATAAGATTACAGCTTTCTAGGTTGGCACGAAATCTATCACATCTTCTTTGATTCCCAGATTTCCCTCCAATCTTCTCAGTAGGTGAGAGGATGTCATTAAAATTGTCCATAAGGAGCCAAGGCATGTCGTGTGATTCCCTAAAAGATTTAAGATCACCCCAGAGTTCCTCACGCCTTGCCGGCAGTGGATTAACTTAAATCCCGGACAGTAGCCAGTTGCTTCCCGTACTCGGTTTGATGAGGGTGTGCACCGCTTGTTAGGTAGCACCCAAAATAGTCAAGTTAACATTGTTTTCATCCCAAAGAACCCACACGCCTCCCTCGCGTCCAGTAGTGGGCGCTCGAAAAGTATTGGAGTAACCAAGTCGGCTCAAGATTTGAACAGCTCGTTCACCAGAAACTTTCATCTTCAGTAAGAAAATAATGTCTGGATGATGGTCTCGAACCATATCATTAAAATGATGTCTAAAAATGTCATTCCCCATTCCTTTGCAATTCCACGATATTATCTTCATTATAAAATAACGATCAAGAAGCTGAAACCTGGGGCCAACCCTCCTCCTTACTATCTTCTATAATTTCATTCCTCTCAATAGCCATGGAGGTACGATCTTGTTTCACATTTCTCGTTCCCCTTTCCATATCTCCTGGGTCGGGTTCAAGAGCATAGGTAGACTCGATTATGTTATTCTCCGATGATTGATAGCATCGCTAGTCCCCCTCAGCAGCATCTAGGGCGTTGTTTGTAGAAGTACTAGCTTGCCATCGTTCCAACAGGATGCGTCTTCGCTCTAAGCTCCAATCACCTTTGGGGTTTTCTATGTCTCGTATCTTAAAGATTGACCTCTCTGCAATCGGGTTGGTGTACGACCTCATTGGGTTTTGGGGCGTGGAATTGGTTCTGTCTACAAGTGGTGTTCGGGCTGTATTTGGCTGTTTCTGGGTTGGGGCACGTTTAATTTGGGCTGGCCCAATTGGAGGCCCACTCTCACTCCCATTGGTAGTCTGTTTTTTTTTTCCGTACTACGCTTAGCATTCAAATTTGTGTTGGAAACTGGCGGATTCTTCTCTGTCTGTTCCACAATTATCTCCTCACTCTTTTCCGTATCCGTCTCTCCTTGCGGAACTGCATCACCTTCCATATCGGCGAAGATCTCGTACTAATTTTTTCGCGTAGGGTTTGCTTTTATCGTCGCTGCTCCCTACTGGCGCCGCACCCGATTTCGGACCCCTACCTTTCTTGGCAAGCATTCAGCTCCCATATATCGGCCGATCGGACTTCTCCGGAGGCGCTTCCCACGGTGGACCCATAGGCTCAGTGATAATAGTCTCATCCTGTTTACCTTCATTCTCCTTATTCTCCGGGCATGCACTAAGTCGGTGTCCCACTCTTCCACATTGGAAGCATATCGCTGGAAGGTTCTCGTATTCGATCGGGTATAGCGTACCATCAACTTCAACCGTACTCCGCAACGGTTTTTCCAAATCAATCTATACACATGCCCGTGCATATTTTCCTTTGGACCCCTAGTACGTGTTTTTGTCTATTTTAACCGGTGTGCCCACCGCCACGGCAACATAATACATCAATTCTTCCTTATAATACTCGATGAACATTTCCGACACCCGTATCTAAGTAATGGCTGTCGTAATACGATCCTTTGAAGCCTGGAATCTAGGCATCCACTTTCGTAAAACTAAGTAGTGTCCCGAGATAACCCAAGGTCCTTCCGTGAGAATAAACTCGGCCTTCTCCTTGTCCATAAGTTTTCGCACATAACATCCATGACCTAGATCAACTAAGTCAAATCCTCATCGTAAATTCCACAACTTATCAATCCAAGTTGAGAGAAGATTAACATTCACACTTCGTCCCAAGATGCGAAGGATTAGAGTATCCTTCCAAGCCACACGAAGGGATTCTCGGTAGTCGTCCTCGATGATGATTCGCGGGTAGGGGTATTCCTGCGATGGCTCAATAATACGGATCTTGTCCATGTTTTCCAGTACTTCCTCACAAAACCTGATGTCCTCAGAACTCCTTCCCGTGAACGACTCAAGGTATGAGTTTTTGGGGTTGTTTCCTTCTTGCAACAGAATCTCCGGGTCGATGCCATCCCCATATGGCATGTGATCATCGGATTGGGGTATGGCCTTGAACTTTTTAGTGCTTCTTCTCATTTGGTTGAATTCCTCGCTAGAGAGAGGCAGAAAGGATTCTCTCCCTAGGTCTATGTTTACTAAAAAATTGGATAGATGGAATGACAGATTGCACGTGCAGCAACATTGTCGTAGAGAGAGCTTATTTTGATGATGCAAGAATCAATTTGATGCAATGGGCTTATTTACTATTGAAGAATAAGAATTGTTGAATAAGCTCACTCTTGGAAACTTGGGCAGCAAGTGGCGAGGAATTGAGTCCTCCGTTTAGGATTTGCATGCTTTTCGTTTATTTTATATGTTTTTCGTATTTTAGGATTATGAGTAGCTAATTTCTTTAGTGATTAACTAGGAATTTATAATTTAGTTTTGACATCATGAGACCTAATTTGCTTTTGTAATTCAATTTAATTTCAAGTATTTATTAATTCTCCGAGTGTAGTGTTATTGTGATTTATTTACTTAGATGATTAAACCCAATTTTCTAAGTAAGTTTGTTGTATATAGCCATTCTTGATTGTATGAAGTATACGTAATGCATGATTGATAATTTTGGTACACTAGGAATGATTGCAGTTCTCAACTTGTTAAGAGAGTTAATAATCAGGTTTAAATCTTGTACGTGTCGTAACTAGGTTAATTCGGATGAGTGTTTTCATAGTTCTTAATGATGTCGATTCATTAAATCATTTCGAGTGTTTCTAGGGGTTGTGAATTGATTAGGAAAAATAGTTGTCGAGTGTCTCTAGGCTATTTGAGAATCTAAGTGAAAATGAGGCAAAGTTGAGTGTCTTTATCTGCTATAGCTCATCTGCTTGAATAATTTGAAAATATTTTTGAGTCCGTGATTGATGTCTTAATAAATTATAATTCCTAGCTAGGTATTATCGTCTATCTGATTTATTAACACAAATTCTCAACGTGATTTAATTGCTTTCCTCTAGTTTAGTTATTTTAATTGCTTAATTAGTTTTTTTTGAAAGGTAATTGCTTAATTAGTTAATTATTAGTTATAAAAACCCCCCAAACCCCCAATTTTTAGTTGACTCGTTATTTACACAATTTTCTTGTGATTAATTGAATTAAATAGCACCCCAGAACGCAAGACACAACATTCCCCGCACCATAGCCCGACACTGTAATGAAATAGAAACTCCACACACGCACTAAGCTACAGCGAACGGACGAAAAACAAAATTTGTCCTAGGCTAGGCGGTCTAGACCCTGTACAGAGTGCGCAACAAACAAAGATACGGAATGCGGAAGCTCAGGATCACAAGCACACATGCAGTGATCACGGGCCGGCATAATTTAAACACATGATCACATGCAACTTGGGCGCCACATGCCTCTTTTAAACACAAATACGAGCCCGGAAAGGGCAAACATAAATCATACATACCAACTCATAATTTACATCATAAACTTATACAAATTCCGAAATCACAAATTTAAAATACAATGCAATATGCGAAAGACTCAACCTACTAGACTCAAAAAACTCGAAAGAACACCGCCGCCTAGCCAAACCAAAGACCTACACCTGCAAACTCAAAGTCCAAAAAGGGGGAAAAACAAAACAACGACGAGGGGTCTATCCTAAAGACTGGTGAGGGGGCTAACACACGCCCACGTACATATACATAAAAGCAAAGCATATCAAAACTATAAAGACTCATGAGCCGGGATATGATTTTTGCAATCCAAAACTTTTTAAATCCCGTGATAATATATATATATAAAAGAGTTAGGCCGAAAGCCAAAATCCACCAAATATTAGTAATTAAGAATCCTCGCCCGTTTCACAAATCAAGTGCATATCCACACACACACAAAACTCGGCGAGCACGAGCCTCAAACTCCCATTTCTCCATTTATAAAAGACCACACAAAACACACACTAATACGGAATCACACAAACATACCTTCTATTTTTACGCTTGATGGAAAGGTCCGTCAACCCTAACCATCCACGCATATAAGTATGGTTCTTGAGTTTCGCAACACTCACTCCCTAAGGATTCCATCCCCCACCAAGCCTCCTAGTATGTTCTGGGTTGATCCTTCACACGAAAAGAAGATTCGTACTCGGAAGTGCCCGACGGCCCGTTACCGTCCCGAGACTCATTTCATACCAATCTCCTGGGCCCCACACAAATCACACAAATATATTTTTGCAAAACTCTCGCCATTTTGAAGATCCTAAACTCACACATACATACACCAACTCTTTTCAAAACAAACAAAAGAAAGTATACGTAAAAGGGTTTTCAAAAGTTTCTTGACAAAAGGGGCACTTCCCACAAAATACTTATCCAACATACGTATCTAAGTACATATATAGATAAGTCATATGCGGGCTGAAAATTCAGGTAAGGTTGTAGGTCGCTTAACTAAAAGAAAGAAAACCTCAACTTGACGACCAGACCGAACGGAATGAACCGCCTCCTCAACCACAAACGAACCTAAGAACAAAATGAAAGACAAAGACGAACTCAGACTCCAAATGAACCAATTAGACGCTTGGCATATGTACACGAATGCAAATGATGCACAAGAGATGCAACAAGAATGCGCTTAGGTAAAATGAAACGAACTTAAGTCATATCAAATCACAAATCGCATATTTCACGTGTTTCACGTTAACAAGTTCACTGACTTCATACAAAGGACATATAGGATCATATAACATATTCAA